>JAYMFT010195732.1:0-11776 GCA_038088735.1 Panulirus argus
TCATCTTGGTTACATCCACACACATTCAGACACCCCAATCTGAGCCTTCGAGGAGGATGAGCACTCCCTGCCTGACTCCTTCTTCTGTTTCACCTTTTAGAAATTGAAAATACAAGAAGGGGAAGGTAAGAAGTAGTTGGTAGGCAGCCAACAAAATGGGAGGCTTATTACCATCACTACCCACCCGGGTATCAGGAGGGTTAGTGATATCTGCTTAGTGAGCCAGCACTTTAGTGGTTGTCAAGTTGTACTCCTCTGGCCCAGGTAGCTGTCTTTTCTTTCTGCCTCACTAACATATGGACTACTGGCATTCTGTTCTTAAACATATAATCTCTCCTTGTTATATGTAACACTTGACAGCACTTAACTCATGCAGTTCATTTTTGGTAACTCTAGAATTTCCTTCTATGAGCACTGTGTGCTAGCCCTGCCTTTTGGCAAACACTGTTCTCGACTCGCCATCTGCCAGTGGCCTGTTAAGGGTGAGGCACTAAAGGCTAAGACGTGGCACTGGAGTTTTTAGTTATGGAGACTGTTACTTTGGCAAACCCTTTGAGGGAGTTCCAGTTGAAACAGGCATCAGAGATATAGATAGACTGATAGATCAACATATACATACATATGTACATATATATATACACATGCATCTACATATATACTTATGTACATATTGATACTTGCTCACTTTCATCCATTCCTGGCACCACCCCACCCCACAGGAAACAGCATCGCCACCCCCTACGTCAGCAAGGTAGCGGCAGGAAGCAGACGAAAAGGCCACATTCGCTAAACTCATTCTCTATGTCATGTGTAATGCAGTGAAACCATAGCTCCCTATCCATATCCAGGCCCCACAGACCTTTCCATGGTTTACCCCAGATGTTTCACATTCCCTGGTTCATTCCATTGACAGCACTTCAACCCCAGTATACCACATCGTTCCATTTCACTCTAATCTATGCACACCTTTCACCCTCTTGCATGATCAGGCCCTGATCGCTCAAAATCTTTTTCACTCCATCCTTTCACCTCCATATATGTATACACATGTAAATATTCATACCTTGCTCGCCTTCATTGGGAACCAACCGCTCTCCTCTCTTCCTACATGTACACATGCCTTACATTCTTGATAAACTTCTCACTGCTTCCAGCAGTTTACCTCCCTCACCATATATTCTTAAGACCTTCCACAAAGCATCCCTGTCAACCCTCCTGTATTCTGTCTTCAGATTCATAAAAGCTACATACAGATCCATCTGTTTTTCTAAGTATTTCTCACATACATTCTTCAAAGTAAACACCTGATCCACGCATCCTCTACCACTTGTAAAACCACACACACACACACACACACACACACACACACACACACACCCCAGTCTGATTCTGTGTACATACCTTCACCCTCCCAACCAATACCCTCCGATTCAATTTTCCAGGTATACTCAACAAACTTATGCCTCTGTAGTTTGAATGCTCATCCCCTTTGCCTTTGTACAATGGCACTATACATGCATTTCACCAATCCTCAAGTGCTTAAACGTGATCCATACATACACTGAATATCCTTACCAACCAATCAACAACACATTCACCCCCTTTCTTAATAAATTCAACTGCAATACCAGCCACTCCTGATGCCTTTCTGGATTTCATCTTCCACAAGGCTTTCACCACCTCTTCTCTCTTCACCATACCACCCTCCTGACCCTCTCACTTCGCTCATCACCCTGACCAAAACACCCTAAATCTTCCAGTCTATCATCAAACACATTCAAATATCCTTCAAAATACTTGCACCATCTCCTCATCAATCCATCACTTCCAGTTATCACTTCCCCACTTGCCCCCTTCACTTATGTTTCCATTTGTTCTCTTGTCTTTCACACATTATTTGCCTTATTCCAAAACATCTTATTGTTCTTCTTAAAGTTTGATGATACTCTCTTACCCCAACTTTCATTTGCCGTCTTTTTGAACCCTTGCACCTTTCTCTTGACCTCCTGCCACTTTCTCTTATTCATCTCCCAGTCATTTGCAGTCCTTCCTTGTGAGTACCGTCTAAACGCCTCTTTCTTCTCCTTCACTAACAACTTTATCTTGTCATCCCACCACTCACTACCCTTTCTAATATGCCCACCTCCCACCTTTTACATGTCACATACATCCCTAAATACATCCCATAAACACATCTCATTCTTCGCCCACTCTCCTCACTTCATTTGCTCTCACCTTCTGCCATGCCACACTCTATCTCTCCTGGTATTTCTTCACACAAGTCTCCTTTTGAAGCTCACTTACTCACACCACTCTCTTCTCCCCAATATTTTCCCTTATTTTTTGAAAGCTCCTATAAATCGTCACCTCCACAAGGTAGTGATCAAACATCCCACCAGCTGCCCCTCTTAGCACATTTGCATCCAAAAGTTTCTCTTTTACATGTCTATCAGTTAATATGTAATCTAATAATACCCTTTGACCATCTCTCCTACTCACATATGTATACTCGTGTATATCTCTCATTTTAAACCAGGTAACCTCAATCACCAGTCTTTTATTCAGTACACAAATCCACAAGCTAGTCACCATTATCATTCACAACACTGAATACCCCATGTGCACCAATTATACCTTCAACTGCTACATGTATGTATATGTGTATATCTTGATATGTATATGTACATGTATGTGCATGTATGTTTATACGTGTGTATATGAGTGGATGGATCTTTCATCGTCTGTTTCTTGGCGCTACCAAGATATAAGAAGTGGGAGACCAAATTGGAGGTGGAAGGATGGAGTGAAAGGGATCTTGAACGGCTGGGGCCTGAACGTGCAGGAGGGTGAAAGGCGTGCATGGAGTAGAGTGAAATGGAACGATGTGGTATGCTGTGGCCAACATGCTGTCAGTGGACTGAACCAGGGCATGTGAAATGTATGGGGTAAACCATGGAAAGGTCTCTGGTGTCGATGTGGATAGGGAGCTATTGTTTCGGTGCATTACACATGATAGCTAGAGACTGAGTGTGAGTGAATGTGGCCTTTTCAGTCTGTTTCCTGGCGCTACCTCACTGACGCAGGGGGTAACTAGGCTATTTCCTGTGGGGTGGGGTAGCGTCAGGAATGGATGGAAGCGAGCAAGTATGAGTATGTACATGTGTATATGTGTATATGCATGTGTATGTATATGTATGTATATATGCTTATGTTGGCATGTATATGTATGTATTGTGCATATATGTGCATGTATATGTATATGTGGGTGGATGGATCTTTCTTCATCTGTTTCCTGGCACTATCTTGCTGATGCGGGAAACAGCGATTAAGTACAAGAAATTGAACAAAATAAAAAGGATAATCTTGTTTTTACATAAATAAAGGGTGTCCCCACTGCTGGTGAGGGCCCTCCACTCTAAACTTCCCATCTTCCTACTCCAATTTAGAAGAAAGAATTTTAATTTTGGGGAATTTTTAGTAACATATGTTAGAGATAAATATAGAATAAATATAAGATAAATATATAAAATAAATATATGAAATAGATATAAAATAAATATATATATGGAGGGAACAAGGCAAAGCGGGAAACCAAATTGGAGGTGGGAGGATGGAGTGAAAACGATTTTAAGCGATTGGGGCCTGAACATTTAGGAGCGTGAAAGGCATGCTCGAAATAGAGTGAATTGGAACGATGTGGTATACTGGGGCTGAAATGCTGTCATTGGGCTGAACCAGGGTATGTGGAATGTCCTGGTAAACCATAGAAAGGTCTTTGGGGCCTGGATGTGGATAGGGAACTGTGGTTTCAATACATTACACATGACATCTAGAGAATGAGTGTAAATGGATGTTGCCTTTTTTTTCTTCTGATTCCTGGTGCTGCTTTGCTGATGTGGAGGATGGTGATACTGTATCCTGTGGGGCAGGGAGGCGCTGGGAATGGATGAAGGCGAGCAAGTATGAATATGTATATATATATATGCATGTGTATGTATGTATATATGTTGATATGTATATGTATATGTATGTATTGTGCATATATGTGTGTGTATGCATATATGTGTATAAAAGTGGATGGGTCTTTCTTCGTCTATTTCTTGGCACTACCTTGTGAACATGGGGAACAGTGATCAAGTATAATATTAAAATGTGTATATGTGTGTATTACATGTAAAAGACATTATATAAATGATATGTGTGGGATGTGTAAAATTATAATGGAAAGAAAACAATAAAGTGTATAATGTAGTTAGCTTATGTAGAAAGAAATTGAAAAAAAAAAAATCCTGTTTTTATATAAATAAAGGGTGTCCTCACTGCTGGTGGGGGCCCTCCACTCTAAACTTTAGAAGAAAGAATTTTAATTTTTGGAGAATTTTTAGTAACATATGATAGAGATATTCTGAAAGGGAAAACTTTAGAATTTTTTATTTTTGTGCTATGGATGAGCTTCATTTCAGTTGTATGCCCAGTCTAAGGGTTGAGAACTGGTTTTTAAATTACAGTTGATGATAATGTTAGAGTTGTGTTTTTTTTGTGGATACTAATTACAGAATTAATTAATCTGTGTTATTGTCAATCATATATTGCAGTACCACTTGTGTCCAGAATGCTTCCGTCCGATATATGTAAGATCCACAAAAAGGGAGCGTCTATTCGCTTAGACACTACACTGGTGGACTTCAATGACATGCGTTGGGAAAGAGGGGATATCAGCTTTCTGTTTGCTGGGAACTCTAAACCCTCACATTCCCTAACTGTTCTTGATAACAAGTTGAAAGTCTACCAGGGTGTTAGGCATGAGGTTGGTACTGTTCACCTTTGGATTGGTATTCCTCCCTCACTCAAATTTTACTTGTTATGACATTGTTTATAAAGTTGAATATAAATATAAATCTTATTATGATTAGTCATACAGTAATAATGACAAATTAAGATTAATATGTCAGGGTTTTTTAAGAAGTAAAGTTTGATCTTTGGTAATGTCTTGATATGAACCAAATAGAAATAAAAACTAAATAACAAGTATGTAAATGATGTACACATTAGCAATGAATTAGGAAATGATGTACACATTAGTAAAGAATTAGGAAATAATGTACAAAGATTATTTATTTTCACAGGAGACAGAAGCAGAAATTGAGGATGAGGTGGATATTTTAATGAGCTCGGATATAGTGGCTGCACAGATGTCTACAAAACAAATAACATTTTCAAGAGCACAGACAGGCTGGATATTCAGAGCTGATAAGAAGGTAAGACATTGTTTGATATGTACCATATTTGATTTAAAGTTATTTTAGCAAGTTTAGTTAGCAAACAGCTTTGATTACTTACTTTTTTAATTTCCTGTTTGTGCTGTATTGGGAAGGAGTTTTACACTCATAAGGCCCCATTTTTAGAAAATTTTCTATACTGTTATTCAATATCTTAAATTTATGTATGCTGTCTGCATTTAACGTGTCCTCAGTGATTCTGTTTCATGTATCCTTCTTAAAATATATACAACTTGATTTCATATTTTGTTTGGTTGCGCTGTCGCCACATATCTGAAAGAACTTTTCACTGGCCTTGTCATTGATCTGTTTTAAAGATTTGAAGTTGTGATCAGGTCATCCTTCACTCTTCTCTCTTACAGGATAGGTAAATTATAGGCTTCTGGATCTTCTCTGTTTGCTCTTTGTACTTATTTGCGTGCAGTAACCAAACCTGACGAGCTTATTCTAGATTTTGCTGCATTTATGCTATGAATAACGTGCTGAATATTTCCTTGTCCATACACTTGGCCATTCTGATATTTGTAAGCAGACAGTTTGTCTCTTTAACTATTCTCCTAATATGGGGCTCTGGCGACAGGCTACTAACGATGTTTACTCCCAAGTCCTTCTCCTACATAGAAGCCTGAAGCTTATTGCTTGCTAGATATTGATACTTATTGGATTGAATTTTATCAGCCATGTTTCAGACCAACTTTAGAGTCTCTTTAGGTCCCCATGTAAGCTGATGCTTTATGTTTCCATCATGACCATTGCATCATCTGCAAACATATTCAGGAAAGTCACATATGTACAGAAATCAAAAAGACCAGCACTCTGCAGGTCACTTCAACTCTCTGGTGACATCTTGAACGGTAACTCAAATGGTTTGTATTGAGTATCTGCACATATCTTCCTAAGAACATAACAACTTTCCCTCTGGGAATTGAGATGTTTCATCAGACACACTTTCCTAATACTTAACACACAGCTGCAACAGGGATGTAGCCGCCATCAGTCATTAAGTGATTGTCAGATGAGTAATACATATTTTTCAATAAATAGAAAGTGATCTGTTTTCCTATCAAGTGTTCAGGAAAAGCATTATCATTTGCCAGCCGAGAAACTACTATGTTTTCTCCCATCCTAAAACTATGTCCATAACTTAGGAAATTGTTTTTGAAGATGGTATACATCATATTGTAAAGTGTAATATAATTCATATGACATACATATAAATAAGATTTATTTTTTGCTAACAACAAAATACTACGTTATGCTTACCTTTTTATATTTTTTATTAATTTCTTTATTATTACCCCTGAACTAATTTCTGTGAAAGAGTTTTGTTGCTACCCAGGACCTTTCTAAAGGCCCCTGTAACCCAAGGCTGCACTTCCTGTTTTTGGGATGTGTAGACTTCTTTAGAGAGAGAAATTCTGCAATAGCCATGCCACAGGTGACACTTACTCTTAGTGTAACCTCAAGGAGGAAATGATATTTGCAATCTGTCAAACCATTTTGATCAGTTTTCATTTGTGTTTTTAAACCCATTACCCTCATCTGATGTAACTGAGGTATATGAGACCAGAATGTTACCAGATGTTTGCTTATTTAAAAAGTATGGGGGCACCTATGTAGGTGGCATGACTGATTATGGTAAGAAACTCTTTAGGGCTTAAAGGTGATACCAACCAGTTTAGTATAGCAGTATCAAATCCTTCTCCAGCAAGTAGGACCCCACAATCATGTTTGCATTCTTGAGTATTTTAACCTGTAATGAAAGGTAGTGACGATGTATGATTTTCTCAGTTGCAGTCAGTCTGTCTCTTTCCAAATATGAAGCCATTGCTACCATAATAAGTCACTTGTGGCCCATGTGTCTCACCAAGAGGATAATCATTACAGTCATTTTAGATCACTTTTTTTCTGCTTTTGAACTTGACTAAAAGCCCTGCCCCAGACCCACCAGTAGTAACAGAACAAATGATTATAGATGAAACAAATAGCTGATTATCATTACACAGGTGTTTTGTGAGCAAAGCTTTTGTGGAATCATATGGCAGTTTACATCAGTCCTTATTGAATCAGAGTTAGAGTTCTTTACACATCACTAATCTTTATCAAATATTAGTAGTGTAATGTAATTTTCTTTTTCTTATTTGTATTTTTACCCACTTCACTAGCTAACTTTTAACTTATCTCTGTTCATTGCATGTGTTTTCATGTGTCCCTGTGTTTATATAACTCAAAACACTCATCCATGCTTACACCGCAATTGCATACCACGTATTCTGTCCTTTTGCCTTATTCTTGATATCCTCCTTCCTTTTTATTCTTGTGTCCCATTTATTTACACTCATCTTTTTTTGCATTTATCTTTTTCATATGTCCGGCTCTCTTAGGGCTCCATCTCTCACTTTTTGAAGCAACCCATTCTCAGTTGTGTACTTTAATTTAGCATTATTTCACAATTTATCTACCTACTCAATATCCATCTTAAGCAAGTAATCTGTTCACTTCTTACTGTGTCAGTCTTTTTTACTGCATACCCAAGCTTCATTTCCATGCATTAGGTTAGACTGCACTGCATCTTCCAACAAACTTCATCATTTTACTAACTTACTTTCGTATTTCTAAAGACCTTTGCTAGAACTGCAGCAATATATCTGCCTTTCAGCACACTCAGTTTTACTTCAGCATTTATTCTTTTCTTTACCAATAATCCTAATCCATTTTTTGAAAGTCTGACCTCAGCTGTGATTTTTTATTTTTTTAAATGACTTTTCTTTTTCTGTATTAGTAGTTACATTCAACATTAAATAAACTCTCCCAAATTTCTGTAGAATGACCTACACCATAGTTTGTTTTCCATTTCACACTCAAGCACATACAGTTTCCAGTGTCCCACTTTCTTAGATCCTTTTTGTAAGTCTTTTTTTTATATATTACCTTTTGACTGCTCCATCTGTGAAGATATATATCTGTAGAGACATAACACACGTTTGTGTCATCCTAGCCTTAGTTTCAGACTTCTTATCTATATTTCTTTACTCCAGCATGTCTTCTGTTGCATAGAAACCTGTCCGTACTTCCTTAAGCATATAGACTGATGCCTAAAATTATTGTAAAACTTCTGTGTTGGGATTGTTGGTCTTGCTGTGTCTTTCTTTAAAATTAATCTAGTGTGATAAACATATTATATCCTTAAATATGCAGTATAAGTGTCCTTTTTTCTGAAGTATTGGCTCAGCATTTTTCTATTTATTTTAGATATCTTATTTTCTTCCTTTTTGATCCCTTTTTCTCATTCAAGGCCTAGCCTCACTAAGAACTTTTGTCCAAGTCTGAATCTTTAAAGGAGAAGAATGTGTTAATTTATGTATTTTATTTTCCAAGTCCTTATATGCTCTTGACTTAATCTTCCATTTTTAAGATATTTTTTAAATATCATTCTCATGGTAGGCATATGATCCTCATAAGTCTTCCCCTCCCTAAATTCATCCCATTCCTCTCTCACATACACATGCAGTTGTTTCTGTTCTGTCAGTTATCACTTTACTTAAAACCTAACCTCTTGTGCTAAGCATACACATTTTCATGTTGATTTGTGTATGCCCTTTCTACATTATCTAATTTTAATTTTTCTTTTATAATGCATGAGAACGTTTTTGCGCTATCAAACTTCATACATCATATTCATTATGCCACACAATATGCTGTAACATATTTTTGTCTTTCATACCTCATCATAATCCCTTTTGAACATTTATTATGCTCTTTTTACTCACCTTTTTATAAAGCTACTTTCGATATTTGAATTTCTTCTGCATACATATCATTCAATGGTTTTTCAAAATCTTCTCTCTACATTTTATAAACTCTGGTTTTGATAATGATCTTCCACTCATATCTCTCATCTTCTCTTACTCATCACCTCAACCCTTAAGCCTTTTGATGCTGCTTCAATGCAACTTTTGTATGCAGTTAATGTAGTTAACAGGCTTTACACTATTTTCCACTCTTCATGGGGTGGCAACTTTCCCAGTGAGAAGAGTTAGCTCAGGCTGGGGTCTTTCATATGACAGAGTGACTGGCCCTGCACACACATAACAGATAGTACCTACCACTTCTGCCCAGCCACAAGATTGAATGCACATCTCACAGGTAAAGAGTGAAGAGTGCTGCTCCTGCATGGAAATTTAGTACTCAGCATTCTTCCCAGACCATGATCTGTCCTCTGTTTTCTGTCCTTTCCAACTATTTATGCTCTTCTTTGCTGCTATGTATCTCACAACTTCCCCAGTGAGAAGATTTTGCTAAGGTTTGGGTCTTTTATGTGACAGAGTGACTGGCTCTGCAAATAGATAATGAACAGAACCCCACCACATCTGACCACTCACAAGAATAAACCCTCTTCTCTCAGGTAAAGAGTGCTGAGTGCTGTTTCTGCTTGTAAATTTAGTATCCAGCTTTCTCCTCAGATCCTTGTGTACCTTCTGTTTTATGTTGTCTCTAGCTGTTTTTGCTTTCATTTTTAATACCATCTATTTAACTGGCAACCTCCTTAGTGAGAAGAGCTAGGTAAGACTTGGGTCTTCTCTATGACAGAGTGATTAGACCTTCAATCACACAACACGTAATACCCAACCACATTTGCCTAATTACAAAATTTAACCCACTTTTCACAGATAGAGAGTATATTGTTGCCCATGCATGGAAATTTAATATTCTGCTTTCTTGTCAGTCATTCTTTTTCCTCTGTTTTCTGTCATTTACAGCTGTGTATGCTTTTTCTTTTGCTTCTAACTTCATGACTGGTGTCTTCCTGTTATATTTTCACGTAATATGCTTGTTTAATGGTATTTACCATTTTTTTGATAATTTTGCCATGCTCTTCCCATCATTTTTGATCCCTTTTTCATCCCTCTCAAAACTTGTCTGTTATATTAGCATTACTGTAAGCATTTAAACGTTTATTCATAATCAGAATTTTATATTCATATTTCCTAGGGTACATAAGTTGCCCATGGATCAGTGCACATAGATTTTCAGGCAAAGGTAATGGTTGAACTGTGTTCACAGAGGTATTATTTTTCGGTAAAGAGGTCACATCTATCTGGTTTGTTAAGGCTGGTTATTAAATTACTTTTGCCCTTTTTTGAGGCTCCAACAACATCCAGAAGGGCTACCATGTTCACCAGCTTGGACCATATGTCAGGAAGTGTGTTGATGTGTGTTTGTCTTGGTTAGGTGAGTGCAGGGCAGTTGAAGATTAAGTGATTGACATCTTGGTTGTGGATGTTGTTTCTTTTGCATGAGAGTTCTATCATGCAACTTTTTAAACTATTGTATGCAGGCCACATTTACAATGTCATCATTCAGTTGCTTCCATTCATCCACTTCTCTTATGATATGAAAGTATATTTTTACATCTTATCTAACAAGTTTCGTGCTTAATTTCATGGTTTGGCCTCTGGTTGCACTGCCTTTGCGTCTTTTGAAGAACTGTTTTCCTTTGACATCAAACTGGTTTGAAAAGCTTAAGATTGTGATCAGATCACCCCTTACTCTTCTTTCTTCCATGGTGAAAAGTTAAGGCCAATAATCTTTTACTGTAACTCTTTTATTTTGATTCTGGTACCATCTTTTTTGCCCTCCTCTGGACCTTCTCTATTAGTTCTTTGTGCTTCTGTAAATGCAGTAACCAAACTTGAGAAGCATATCCAAGTTTTGGCCAAATTCAGGATATGAATAGCTTACTGCATTTTTATTTCTTATCCATGAACTTGAATGTTTCTCTAATATTCATCAGCAGCATGTTTGCCTCACTTAGTATTTTTCTGATGCAGGGATCTAGTGACAAGTCAGGGACAGTGTCTCTTTGTAAGCAAGGAATGACTTAAATGGAGCAAGAGATGATAGATGCTTCATGTAGCCTGGGTGATTTACAGGGTGAAATAGACATGCTATACAGTAACTTTGGGTAGATTTTCAGAATGCCTTAGAAAATTTCTTTGGGTAGATTTTCAGATTGCCATAGAAAATTTCTTTAAGTCTACTGATCACTGTTTCCTGCATTTGCAAGATAATACCAGGAACAGATGAAGAAAGGATATATCCCCTCACATCCATTCTCTAGCTGTCATGTGCAGTGCACTGAAACCACAGCTCCCTGTCCACAACCAAGCCCCAAAGACCTTTCCATAGTTTACCCCAGATGCTTCACATGCTTTGGTTCCGTCCAATAACAGCATGTCGACCCTAGTATAATATACTGCTCCAGTTCACTTTAGCTATAATGTGTAACTCCTTGATCAAGAGATTTATCATTGAGTCTTCCTCTATTAAATACACAAACAAATGTAACTGGGGATAGGGGTGTAAGAATACTTCCCCTGTATTCCCTGCGTGTCATAGAAGGCGACTAAAAGGGGCAGCAGCGGGAGGCTGGAAACCCTCCCCTTCTTGTATTTCAATTTCTAAAAAGGGAAACAGAAGAAGGAGCCAGGCAGGGA
>JAYMFT010195743.1:0-11776 GCA_038088735.1 Panulirus argus
GTGAGCTTTGAAAGGAGGCTTGTGTGAAGAAATATCAGGAGAGAGTGAGTGTAGAATGGCAAAAGGTGAGAGCAAGTAAAGTAAAGGGAGTTGCTGAGGAATGGTATGTATACAGGGAGGCAGTGATGGAATGTGCAAGAGATGCATGTGGGATGAGAAAGGTGGGAGGTGGGCAGATTAGGAAAGGTAGTGAGTGGTGAGAGACAGAGGAAGAGAGAGAGAGAGAGAGAGAGAGGGAAACAGGGAAGAAAGAGTAGAGAAACTATATCACAAACAGAAGAGGCAGAGAAGGAAGCGATACGAGACGTCTGCTTCAGGGAAAAGTTCCCGAGTGGAGAGAGGCGACTGACCAACGAAGCCCAGAAATATTCAGGCGTGGACGACATGCGACAGTTTGATGAAATGGAAGCAAATAAATCTGACCCACGCATGACAACAGAGAGGAAAACAGACGCAGAGGAGAACAGTGTGAGGGAAATGAGAAGTAATGGATGTGAATGAAAGGGTGCAAAAGTAACCTTTATCTTTCGGGATATTTGTATGAAGAGGGAAAAGAAATATTTGGTCGTTTGATACGACCTTTGAGTACGACTGTACGACACGAACACGACGGTATGTTGGCCTGGTCCCTAGACAATGTGTCGTACCGTCGTGCTCTGGGGTCATATCGTTCTGCTCAAATGTAGTTCCGTCGTACTCAAGTGTCGTGCTCTCCTTGCTCAAGGGTCGTTCCCTAGAGCTCAAGGAGTGTCGTGTTATAGGCGTTTAGTAAATCGCGGTAGAAAATTGGGGGCTCACAGAATAACTCTCTAAGGTGACATCAACAGTGCATGTGTGGCTTGTGGTGTCATATCGGAGAGAGTCTGCATAGCACACTAGCTTTAGGGGTGGTTGGGACTGCACAGCTGGCGAGGTTAGTCATGGAGAGGTGCATAGCTCAGTATAGAGAGTGTTGGACGCTCCATATGTAGAGTAGGATTAGATGAACTACATAGACGGTTTAGATCGTATCTAGATAGCATTTCCAGCGAGGGGAGAGGACTGTATATCTTGTAACAAGATATCAGAGCGCATGGGGGGCTGTAAGACTAGACTGCTTATAATAGGATCACATAGCATGTTGTGGAGGAGGATTAGGTGGAGAATCGCACAGCTGGAAGCGAGGAGAAGGGTGGGAGTGAACGTCAGTGCTGCTTAGTTCATTGTCAAGGATTTATTTAGAGACTAAAGGAATGTTTAGGAGAGCGATGAGTCGGCCTTCGTCGTTGGTGCTCGTGGATTCCTCCACGAGTTACCTCCTCCCCCTCCCACTCTTCCCCCTTTTCTTCCTCTCCTTCCTTATCCTCGCTCTCACCAGCACTACTTACTCCCTGTCCTTGCTCTCACCAGATCTAGTGCCTCCCTATCTTGGCTCTCACTTTCCCTACTCCTCTTCCCTCCCCCCGATCTGACTTTTACTGGTGCCTACTCCCTCTCCCTATCCTGACTCTATCCATACTCCCTCCCTATTCCTGGCACACACCCTGCGCCCTCTCGCCGTGAGGGAGTGTGAGCCGCCGACCAACACCCTGCGTCACAAACTCCAAGAGATCAAAGGACCGTCGTCAGCGGTGTCAGGCCGGCCGTGATCGGGCTTGAATTAGATTATTTGGCCATCTATCACGTTGGCCAAACGCTGATAGAACGGGGGTCAAGAAGGGAGAGGGACGGACTGTAGTTGATAGGGGAAGGGGATGGCGGACGGAGGAAGGAGGGAGGGAGGGCATGCGGTGGGTGAGGGAGAACTGGGAAGGGTAGTAGAAGGGGATGATGTACCGGGAACGGAAGGAACTGGTAGTGGGAGGGAAAAAGAAGTGGTTGTGAAAGAGGCTGACAGAAGGAGGGAGGACGGGGGAGGGAAAAGGAAAAGAGTAGCTGAAGAATAAAGGTCTTGAAATGGGGGGAAATAAAATAAGATTGAGCTCTGTCGTTATTCTCTTCTCCCTGTTTTCTCCTTCATCCCTGGAGTGACCATCGTCAAATGACCTCCACGGGGATTTTATCAATACCTCGGAAATCATTTTCAAAGGGATATCGCGGACGGTTTGCGGAAGCGCAATGGAGAAACGTGATAGTTCCCGGAAGCGCCAGAAAGGACGCCGAAGGAGACTGGTTATCGTTCAAATGATGTGAGATGGAAAAAAAATGAAAAAAAGTGGGAAACCTTTGGAAGAGAGTTTTCTAAGTGATATGCTACTAACTCTAATTCCGTAACTTCGTCTGAATAGATGCCCTTGGAAGGGAGAGGGAGTTTCATGTATTCCTTAAAAAAAAAAAGGGTCTCCTTCTTCTTTAAAGGTGTAGGAAGATTTCCATTATAGCTTTTAATGTATACCAGCGAGCATAATTAACAAAATTAATAACCGTAATGTCCCCAGAAGATTTGTATGGAGTTTTTTATTTTCCTCAGCCAGTGCTGCGTTAAGGGTTCCTTACAACACCGAAGGGGGAAACCTTAAGAAAAAGTAACCCATTTTAAATCTGCTCTGCAATTTGTTCGTCCCCTAAGGGCGAGCTTCCTTTCCGCCGCTCCTGTCTAATCACTGTGGCCTGGGAGGCAATAGGATCATGGGGGCTTTGTTGGGGCAGTGGGGAAGGGGGGGAGGGGGAGGGAGAGCTCTGGGTGGGTGGGTGGGGGAACGGGGGATGGCAGGGGGATGGGTGATGGAGGGGGAGAGACAGAAGAAGAAACTCTCAGGTCGTAGCCAAAAGGATTTCAATTAATTTTCTCCGTCTCTTGTCTTATTCTTCATCTCTTTGTTTCAGTTATTTCTTTTTTTTCAGTCACGGATTCCTTTTTTTTTCTTTTTTATGGAATTGCGTGATATCCTCGGAATGTCTCTCTTTGACTCTCTCTCTTTCTCTGCCTGTCTCTATATCTTTCTTCCGCTCTCTTCGATCTTCTTTGATTTTTTCTTGTCTGTATAGATTTACCTCTCTCTCTCTCTCTCTCTCTCTCTCTGTTTTTTCTTTTCCATGGTCTTCCGTTTCTCATCGCTCGTTCACAACATGATCTTTAAACTCACTTCTGGCACTGGAAAAATCCTTACAACTCCGGGCCGCTGTGTGCCAGAGGGAGCCTTTCTTGTATCCACATGGACTCGCTTCTCCCTGAAGACCTAAGGAAAAGAATTCTTAAGCTTGAGGATCCGTGCTATCGCATGTTTGCCAGGCGCTTCCCTGGACCGTGTGTTCCAGGGAAGATTCTCCTCTACTCAGCAACCCCACCTACAGGTCGATCTGATAAACGTGACCCCTTACATCCAATTCCAGACCTGGCCACCAGGCTCGTCGTGCCAGATGGTGGAGTCAGCTGAGCCTCTGAAACCATATCAAGAGTAGTAATCATTTGATGCAATTTCCAAAAGCCGTACTTCCTGCTGACGCTAAGACGGCTTCCCCTTAGGTCATGGGATGATTAAGAACCCCCAGTCAGTGCTGATGCGTTTGCTTGTCTAGATACGTACAATGCATCAGCCTGTTTGAGGGGCGTTCTTGAGGCGAGAAGTTAGGATTGCTCGTTTTCCCTCATGTTAGCGCCAACCCCGTGAACGTCTTTTGGGATTCCACACTCCGGAAGTTTTTTTTTTTTTCAGAAACTTCCTCTATAGGCTTCGAATCTCAGGTGTTACCCAACATGTTAAACGTGGACGGAATCCTTTACCACCTGATGTAGCTGTGTTCCTTTTCTTGGACAAATGGCTAAAAGTTTTGTAATACATTGAGCCGGTAATGGTCTTAAGAGTTCCCATGTCGTCTGCCTCAGCAGGAGGTGGGGTCAAACGGAGTTATATCAAGCCCTCTCATCTGGTTGCAAAGAAAAAGTTGAACCTCGCTGAATTTTCTTGCCTTGATTAAAACTCTGTGGTCTGGAGGCAGCTGGACCTTAGTCTGGGCAGCTTAAAGTTCACTCGAAGTTGACTTGCAGATAATTTGGAGATTCTTGAGCATCACTGTTACAAATGAAGCATCCTCTTGTTTTGATCCACAAGGCTGTTACTGTTCATAGTGGGTCGCATGTTTGAGTCTGGTGCAAAGAAAACACTTAGAAAATTTCCGTCCCTCCAGTCCTTCCCAACCTACATATCGTACCAGACTAGCCAGGTTATGGGGGCTGTATGAATGAGCCTGCGGGTTGCGGCTTCCAACAGCTTGGTCGACCTAAGGACCAAACTCAATAACCTGGACCCAGCCGGGGCTGAGGAAGCAGAGGACACCCGAAGACTTCACCACGTATATTCTGCCCCCATATTAAAATCGTCTTTTAAAACGACTCTCCGTTCCCCCAAAAGTCT
This sequence comes from Panulirus argus, assembly GCA_038088735.1. NCBI lineage: Eukaryota > Metazoa > Arthropoda > Malacostraca > Decapoda > Palinuridae > Panulirus > Panulirus argus. The sequence continues at coordinate 4,335 of JAYMFT010195743.1, forward strand.
TTACACAAGTGTATTCAGAAGCAAACGCTTTCCCTCTTTCTTATTGCAGGGAGTTGAATAGTGCTGCTGTACCATCACGCCCTGATTTCCACCCACATGCAAAATCTCCATAACCGAAGCCCTGCGTGACGTCGTTAATGTAACTAGTACAGAGCACGTGAAAGCCTTGGCCTCGTGTCCATATGGGACAACGTTCTCTCCTTAGCGTCCTCCTGACTTATCTCGTAGCCGACTCGTAGAAGCGTTTACCATGACGATATTTTGCGCTCGTGAGGAATGTTGCGTCTAGAAACGTTACCTTTCGTATGCTTACGATGGTTTCGCAGGTCTTCTACCCCACAAATCGGTTTGAGAACTTAGTCTTACCTTACAACAGAGTCTTTTTCCCCACAGCGGGGTCTCGGACCAAGCTGTCGTGTTGCTCCACCGTTTAGTCAGCTTGTTGAATGCTACAATTACCTGTGTAGGCGAGCAAAGCTGTCGCACTTTGAAAATGGGCAACGATCATTCACAGTCCACACTATCCCAGCCAGACATCTGAGTTTCTGGGAAATACTTAAGTCACTCAGACTTTATTGTTGGAGAAAGGTATCATAGTTTACACATAAGTAGTTCTGAAGGTTATGGATATTCTATGTTAAGGAAGATTGGACAAAATTATTTAATAGTATTGTTTTAGATGATGCCATTAACTTAAGATTTATTCAGATTCAGAACCTCAAAGTGTTAAAATGCTGTTTTAAACAAAGTCGACAAAGAAAGTGAGTAAAATACAGCGTAGCTTTACGAGAATCAAGAAGACTGGGAACCACTGGTTTAAGACATGAAGAGAATGAAACCTGACGGACACTGCAGACCATCTTAATAAGATGGCCTGCGGGACAGTGCGAAATCGGACAGCTTGTCGGTCAGACTAAACAATGGGTAACCCAAACGAAACCTCAGAATATTTTCTGAAAAGAATCCTCGTGAGTGATACTGCCAACTTTGCCGCATTTTACTGAGGAAGACGCGCAAAAACACAATGGTCAATGCGGCTCTTTCTAGAAGGACATAACGTTTCTTCGCGTCTCCCAGAACCGGAAACACATCTTGTTGATATGCAAAGTTATTTAGAGATGTGTGAGGCATTTGATGAAGGGAAGAGGGGAGATTTCCTTCACTGGGGATGGATGACGGTAGACTGTAGTGTGTATGTGTGTGTGTGTGTGTGTTGTAGCGACGGCGTGAAGCTGTTGTCTGCCCCACACGATCCCACGGGATGGGGACGAGTCCTATATCCTTCATATTAAAGCTGAAGAGATTTATAACTTTGGGGCTGACGACTGAGATGTTATAGGGTTGGAGGGAGGAATGCAATATTACGGGCATAGAGAAACGTGACATGACAGTGATGGAGAAGCTTGACATGACAGTGATGGAAGATCGTGACACGAAAATGAAGGAAACTCGTAACATGACAGTGATGAAAGAGCGTGATACGATAGTGTCCAAGTTTAGGATGATAGTGATCGAGGATTCTAACGTGCAGGCCAGAGAGGACATGTGACTCAACGTCGAGTATGAAGAGATGATCCTAACATTAGAATGATGGAGAATCGTGGCATGACAGGAAGAGTCTGACATGACATTAATCGCGAATGAATGAGAGAGAGAGAGAGAGAGAGAGAGAGAGAGAGAGAGAGAGAGAGAACGTATTTATCCTTAAAACATTTTCTCATTTTCAAGTAACTCGGTTGAATTTCATAATTACTGGGGCAACGCGTGTGAGTCCAAGTTCGCCCTCAATCAAACCGCAATACACTCGGTAAACAAACACAACTTCCATGTGTTTCCCCGTCACAGCTGGTCCGAAAATCTCGCTCGCCCGAACCATCCAAAAATATAAATTATAGAAATGGATAAATCCTGGTGAATTTGCATAACCGCCGAAATTGGTTCGCTCCAGACTCACATAAAATAAATCCCTCCTTTCCTCCCTCTCTCTCTCTCTCCCTCCCTCCCTCCCTCCACGTTTCTGGCGTCACCTCCCTCCTTCTCTCCATCTTTCTACTATCGTTCATTTCCGTCCTTTTGTTTTTCATTAATTTTCCTCTCTTCTTTTCTTCAATTTTATCTCCATAGTCTCCCCTCCCCTTCCACTTTCTGCCTCTTTCCATCCCTTCACCTACCCTTAATCTTTCCTTTTACTCCATCCAGTACTTCTCTTCCATCCTCAGTGATGTATGAACAAGGAACCCATTGCCTCCCATCTCCATTGGGCGCGTCTCCCTTCCACCCACTTTGGTCCGCCTCTTCCACCCATTCCCCTTTGTGCCGCTCCTCTCCTCCCGTCCTCTCTCTTAATGCCCACTGGCCTGGCTAATGTGAGGCTGTTCATCAAGCCGGACAATTCAGAGGCCTGACTTAAAAGATTGTATTAATTCCCAACATTGCATTTCTTTACAGATAGGTTCCATACATCTTTGTATATGGGAGGCAAACAGTTTTATTGAAGTAATATTTTTCTTTTTTTTTCAACTCGTAGCTATAGTTCCGTTATTTAACCCACGGGGCGAATCGGTCGTAGGCCAGATTTTTAATTAAATATGTGTGTTCGCTATTGATGTCTGTGTGTTTTTCAGCTGGGGACATTAGTGTTTTGAATTAAAGCTGGGATGTGGAGAGCTAAAGGCCTTCGTTTCATGCCACAATTTGACGAGCTTTAGACCCACAGGTCGTACTCGAAGGTCGTCCTGTTGTACTCGAGGGTCGTATGACTTATCCTCATCGGCTGCATCGTTGCACTCAAGGATAGTTAAGTTTTACTCAAGGGTTGCACCCTCGTCATCAAGGGTCGTACATTCATATTCACCTTCAAAGAGTCATACCGACGTGCTGTCATGCTAGAGGAAATGTTGATATCCGTCTAGCCTCACTCCTCATATTTTGCAGTTCCTTCATTTTCTTCAGTGGCTCATTCATGTTCTTCTGTCGCTCCCTCTTTTTCTTCTTCTGTTACTCTCTTTTGATTATTCTGTCGGTCACTCGTGTTCTTTCGATGCTCATTCATTATGTTCTTGTGTTTCTGCCGCTCGCTCATGTTCACCTGTCACCCACCCCTGTTCTTCTGTGTTCTTTACCAGATTCTGGTTCTTCTTCATCAGTCGTGGTACCGTACTGTGTGTCCTGTTGCCATTCTCTCCTCGCTAGTATAATACCATCTGTTTTGACGGCTTTCCTCCTCCTCCTCCTCCTCTTCCCGTTCCTCTCTCTTCTCCTCTTCCTCCTCCTCCTCCTCCCATTTTCTCTCACGGTTACTAGTTGTTCACCAGTTCCACAGAGGGCCCAGCCTCTTCCCCCATTTGCAGTTAAGGCACCCCAACCCCACTTCTCCTCATCTTTTTCCCAAATGACTAACGGCTCCCTTCCCCACTCTCCCATAACTTGTCCTCCAAGCTCCCCCACTTTCTCCCTCACCACCACCACCACCACCACCACCACCATCACCATCACCATTACCAGTGCTATTGCCACAATTACTACTAGTAATGACACTACCCACGATCACAACCACTGGTTCTATTACTATCACTAGCTTGTGTTTTTTGGCGTCCCAACTCCAAATGTCCTTTCAGCACTTGCCGCACAACGGTACGACCCCTTGAGTACGACTGCGCCTTTGCTTATGGAAGCCTAGCCTTTGACCTGACCCTTAAAGTCGGAGAAATGGACACGCAATCATGCCGAAGGGTCGTATAGCCATAGCAAAGGGGTCTCAACGTCATACGTAAGGGTCGTAACATCAAAGGTCGTGCCAAAGGGTTAAGAACCATCGTAATCCTGGAAAAGCAAGCTATTGAAATTCTAACGCAGTCTAACTGGAGAGAACCTGCTCACTCTCTCTTTAAGTCTTATAACTCGCAGAGTATAATAACCTTTTATGAACAGTCTTATTCCTGCTGTCACTTTGCGTCACTTTATGAAAATATTTTTTCCTCATTCATTGGATTGCTATTCTGGATTCTCCGCTGCTGTGATCATTAGCACCATCCATAGCAACTGCCGGCGGCATCATCAGTGCCACTGGAATCATCACAGTCCCCTGTTTCAAGGCCCCTGACCAGCCCTTGTCGGTCATGGTCAGTCAACTCTTTCCAGTCCAACCAGAACCTCCTTAGTTCTACCAGGTAAAACAGCAGGTAGAGTCTTCACCCCCTACAGGCGCAGCCACAGCGAGGAGTCCATTCCTTCCTCCAGCATACTGCTTTTTCTTCCCTTCCATAATCATTCAACGTCCTTCCAACAGCCACCTTCCCTCCCTCCTTCTCCCCCACTAAAACCTTCTTGCCATTTCCCCTCCCACATCCCCCACCACCAACCTCCTCCTCCTCCTCTTCTTCGTCCACCACCATTCAGGTTCAGCACCCCCATCTCCCCAACTTCCCCCCGGCAACCTGTCCACCTACTGCGTGCTGGGGGGCCATTTTGTCCATGATTACTTTCCCTCAGCTTGTTTGCACAGGCCGATCGCCACAGCCATCTGTCGCGGGGCGCCTACCTAGCTTCATCATTACTTCCTCGCCCTCTCTCTTTTTCCTGCCTCTCTCTCTCTCTCTCTCTCTCTCTCTCTCTCTCTAATCATCTTATTATCTGTTTGCTGTTTCCCGCTTTAGCCAGATAGCTCTAGGAATAGACAGCCGAGCCTTCGAGTGAAAATTCGATCGTAGCTTCTTCTTCTTCTTCCTCTGTTCCTTCTTTTTGGAAAGCAATGATAGAAGAGGGAAGGAACTCCAGCCTCTCGCTCCCTTCTCTTTTGGTTGCCATATACGACGCGCAGGAGATGCATGGATGATATATTTTCTCCCTTAACCCAAGGGACAAATATATCACTATACAAACCCATAACCCCTTTTGTGGGGGCACCAGCAGCTTCCAGGCTGCACTACACGCAGGAGCAGAGAGATGATAGACTCCTTTGGAGTGAGAAGGTTCTCCACGTAACTGCACTTCTATCCGTTCATAACTTTTACTTAAGTAATATGGGTTCGAATCCTGCTGTTGGAGGATATATATATATATATATATATATATATATATATATATATATGAGTCGACTCAGTCCAGAAGACGAACCATCCAGGGGATGAATCATCCATAAATGTGATCTTAGACGAGGAGATAAACTTTTATGACTTTAGTGCTATGTTGTTAAGGCCATATGGGGGGTAAATCCTTGAAGATCTTATACTTTTATGACCTCTATAACATTATCTCACCCACGCATTATCCCCAGTCTTGACTCACAAGGCCAAAATACTTAAGGGAATATGACCTCAATGGTCAAGAATGTTTAAATTACAAAAGCTGATTACAGTCATTGGTTCTAATTACAGATAAAGGTTGAAGGGGACAACTGATGCGAAATAAACACCGATTAATGTTTTTATAAAGTTTGTAACCTGTGATTAAAACCCGAGCACTGCGATTAATCAATCGTGAAATCTCCCGTATCAATGGAGCTTTTGAGGATAATTAGACGAGATGGTTCAGCCCCGGGCTCTCGTCTTCTGTCCCTAACTTGGTGAGAGGGTGGGGGTTAGTGGGGGTTGAGGGAGTCGGTGTGGGGGATGGGAGGGGGAGGGGGGGGGGAATCGACGCAACGTAGCCCGGGACGCAGCAAGAGTCCCCTCGGGAGTGGCAACAATGGCCAGTCGTTAACTAGATGGCCCTGTTGGAGTATTCTCATTGGCTATTGATGCTCTCCTGGGAGGTGAAGCAAGAGTTCAGTGGAGGTTTCATTGGGCTAATTGTTTCCAAGTTGGGGATTAAGAAATGTAGGGAGCCAACTTGGTCCAGAGTGGAATGCGATGGAAGTATCACTTTCCAGAGGATAATGGAGAGCTTGACAAAGACCTTCATTAGAAAACGGGGAGAAGAGTGACTCGGGTGTTTTTCTTTCATTTATATAAAAGGTGAAGATGCAGTTCAGCAGTTTCAGTTCTGTATTTGTCTGGTTAATTTCCTGTTCATAATTTGTCCTTGCATGGGAGACGGCATTCACATACAAACACACAACTAGAAACGCAGGACTGGGCATTAGCAGGCAAACATTTGCGTAAACGATGTACTCATTTGCATTTGAAAATGCAAAGCAGGCACACACACACACACACACACACACACACACACACACACACACACACACACACACACACACACACGCCTCTGTGGTGTAGTGGTTCATGTAACTGACCATGAGTCACCACGGGCCCTCCTGGGATCAGACCTCCATGGGTTCGAATCCAGGGCGCGGCAGTTGGCTAACACCCAACCCAGGTGTTCATCCTCCCCTTAAGAGGGTTCGTCGATAAATGGGTACCTGGCTTAGACTGGTGTGTGTGTGTGTGTGTGTGTGTATACAAAAGTGCACAAACATGTTACGTCCATACAAGGTAAAGAGGACGGGGCAACACGAGCGTCGAACCCTCTCCCACCCGTAAGATTCAAAAAGTAATCACATGTGATAAATTTCACCTTATCTACACACAGCTCACACCCAAGCCACGTCCCCCTACACTGCCCCCGCCTCCGCTATCACCCAGAACCCCGACAAATATCACAGACTCAATCATTTATACAGATTCATACACACGAGATCCGCAAAAACCGGGCCCGTCAGAAATCCGGCATTGGACTGAAGCCCTCCTGGTGTTGGCTCTCTTGAAGGGCTTCCAGCGAGCCGCCAGCGTTTCTGCCCTCACTCACTCACTACTGCTGCTGCTGCTGCTGACGAGGAACGACTTGCCTCAGGGAAGAGACGACCACAACTGGCAAAGAACGACTTACTCACTCCTCTCTTGCTGCTACTGCCTAAGGTCCTCCTACTGTTACTACTACTTCTACTACTATTACTACTCCTTCTGCTACTACTATTACTACTGCTACTACTACTACTACTACTATTACTCCTCCTACAACAACATCATCAACAACAGTTACTACTACTACTGTTACTACAACTACTTCTACTGCTATTTTGATTCACGTACGACCTAACTTTCCTGTACCTACACTACCGCTACCTCCAGCAGCCATATGTTGCACAACACTGACGCCAGTTTCTGTCACCTACCAACTTATGCAACTAATATTACCAACACCTGCCACCGCCATTACCAACACCAGCACTACTTGCCACGCACTTTACTAGTAGCACTACTCATGTGTGTGTGTGTGTGTGTTGTGTGTGTGTGCGTGTGTGTTTTCTTTTATGTGTATTTCCACAAGAATATGTATCTGGATACATGTCTATGCATATCTGCCCATAACAGGATAACCAAACTCCATGCCAATATATTTTCTGAAAAGTACATAAAACCGAAGTTATATTTCTGTTTGTCATCCACGCTTGGCAATTTGATAGGCACAACCCCATCTCCCTGGAGCTAAAACAACCAAAT
>JAYMFT010195754.1:0-11775 GCA_038088735.1 Panulirus argus
GTACTGTGCATATATGTGCATGTATGTATATATGTGTGTATGTGGAGGGATGGGTCTTTCTTCATCTGTTTCCTGGCGCTACCTCGCTGACGCGGGAAACAGCGATCAAGTATAATAGATAATATAAGTATAATATATATATATATATATATATATTGACCCCATTATCTGTTCCCTTTTTTGGAAAAGTTAAAACAGGAGGGGAGGATTTCCAGCCCCCCGCTCCCTCCCCTTTTAGCCTCCTTTTACAACATGCAGGGAATATGTGGGAAGTATTCTTTCTCCCCATCCCCAGGGATGATATATATATATATATATATCATCTCTAACCACTGTTTCCCGCATTAGCAAAATAGTACCAGGAACAGATGAAGAAAGGCAAATTGGATACCAACCTTTGTGCATAACAAAAAGAAAGCAGTAAAGAAAAAGAAAGTATCAAGGATAGAAAGGCAAAAGCTACTGGGAAAGTATGGGAATGTTTTCATTTTCATGTATATCAGGGTTTTACCATGCAGACCATGGGGTAATTATAAGAAACCTAATGATAAAGACAGACTATCTCAATAAGTATTTCTGATTAGGGGATTGGATGTGTTTGTCATCCCATGTCACTTTGGGTAGCACCATCCTATCTGAAAGACATAACATTGATTAATGGCTTATGTATGAAATTACATATCTAAGAGAATAATGCCTTGATTCAAAGGCCTGAAATTGAAACATATCTTCGTGGGATTTTGATATTGAGTATATCCTGTATACTTTTGATTTCCAGATTAATAAATAGATTTTCCAAATCAATTAACTTCTAGAATGTACCCTGTATACTTTTGATTTCCATATTAATGAATTTTATTTCCTGATTGAATTAACTTCTATCCTGAAGAATAACCACTAACTAGGATTTAATGTTTTTTTGCTTTATTCATGACTTACTTGAAAGGAAGTGGCTTATTAATAATTGCATGTTTGATATATATTTATTTTGCACTCTGCTTGTTAGCATTTTGGTGCATTTGCTTTTGCATTCAGATTATCCTGTTTATATCTTTCACTGATGGTAAAACCTCTAACTATCAACTAACTTCTGCATGCCAGATAATGATGAGTGCAAACTGAACACCCATGACTGTGGCCAGTTGGGTCCCAGGTATCAATGTGTCAACCTCAAGGGCTCATTCCGGTGCAAAAAGAAGACTTGCTCTCCATCACAAATCCTCAGCCATGATGGTATATGTGTCAATCTGACTTGCAACAAAGGATTTAAGCCTTCTGATGAAAAGTGTATTGGTAAGTAGGAAACTGGATAATGAAAGATTCATAGGTATTTAGTTCAGCTGACATATTTGTGGAATTTGCTTATCACATGCTGTAAAATGCATGTATAAATAGTTATTCTTGAAAGGTATTCAGTGTCATTTATATGTATTATACTTGAATTGAAGTAATGTTCTATAGGTTTTGAACTGTTGATATGATGATATTTTCATTGTGTTGAACTGTTTTTGAAATACCTATGTATAATAGGTGTTGAACTGTTTTTGAAATACTTATGTACACTATTATGCACCTGCTGATAAGTAAGATAGTTTACAGCATCTTCCATTAACAGAATACATATGAGTACGCACCCATCTCAGTTTCCCAATTTGTGTGGCATCAAGAAACCCAGATTTACAGTTGAGCACTTTATATATTGATAAAAATTCTACATGCACTGGTGAAGATTTGCAGTTGCATAGTTTTTTGTTAGTTCAGAATGTGTGCCACACACTGCAAGGTATACTAGGTAGTCAGGTCAGCTTGCCCCACAATTGCATTTATTGGTCAGTTCAAAACGTGCGCCATGCACTGCAAGGTATGCTAGATAGTCAGGTCAACATCCCCCGCAAACACCGTGTTTCATGTTTAGTGAACAGTAACTTTGTGCACCTCTCAAAACTTAGTCTTTTTTCTGATCACCAGTATGGCTTCTGTAAGATGAGATCCACTGCTGATATTCATCCGTGAAAGATTTTTGGGAGTCATGTGTGGTTACCCTTAACATATCCAAAGCTTTTGACAGGGTGTGGCATTGGGGTCTCATCTCCAAGCTCCCCTCTTTTGGCCTTCCTCCCTCACTTGGCTCCATCATATCTAGCTTCCTTCCCGTTCGATCTATCTCTGTGGTTGTTGATGGATCATTCTTTCCTCTTTCTCCATGAACAGTGTTGCCCCACCTGGTATGGTAGATTGATTACATTTAGAACCCATGTACAGTCTTAGGATGATTCATGATGCTAAGTTGTCAAGGGAGAATGAAGGTTTTTTATTTATGATTCATCAGTACTCCTATCTTGAAGTATACTCAACAAACAAATGTACAACATTTATTTTTAATATATTTTGCAATGATTTTACACAAGGAAGATTACTACTTCTATACCTGGGTAAAGGAAAGAAAGAATACTCTGTGAATTGAATAGATCATTGATGAAGGTATCAATCATCAATTCATAACCCAACATGTCATTATAACAATAAGGCTAGAACCACATCTTTAATTGTTTCACTTCTTATGATTATAGTAATGATAAAGATGGGCCAAAATCATGAAACTAGGTAAAATTCTTCAGAAGCGGTGGAGATGTGTGGAACAAAGTGGACTTCATCCCGATATAAAAATCAAGTGCACTAAAACACTATGTAAATGAGGTAAGACTTTGCCTTGGGAGACATGTCAGAACCATGCTGTTTTAAACACTACTGCTGTGTTACTAATATGCTACCACCACAAGGTTTTTACTTCTACCTTGTAAAGTTAAGGTTTATATCACTTGTGCCATGTTTTATTTTTTTTATGCCCTACTAAATTCTTTTTGTTGAGGAAGTTTTCTCAACTGGCCCTTTCCTTATTGATATGCTCTCAATGGTTGCAGGATGATCTCACTCAAAGAGGAATGTAAAATTTAAAGAGTAAAAAATTTTTTTCTGGGGCAGTGTCCTGCCAGCAATTTTTCTGAGTTGTTGTTTCCCATCTTATTTCCCCTCTCTCTTGAAATATCTTTCTCTTAACTAATGGTTGCCACCATCACATAGATATCTGTTTTGCAAGAATTATTAAGTGCATTGCTGCCATCAGCCATTGGAATGATAATGTCATGACCAAGTGGTGGTTGTTGAATGGTTGGAAGGCAGATCTAGGTTGAGCCAGCAGGCTCAGCCCGGTGGTTAGTGAGGGGTAAGACGCATATACCTCACCAGAAAGCAAGGAGTTAAGAGATTCTAACCATCAGGGATCCTAAAGATTCTCTGAAGGTTCATTGGACACATTTTTTTCCTTAAAACTCACAGTCTGTGCATTTTTCCCTTTTGTAGACATAAATGAGTGTGCTGAAGGATCACCATGTCAGCGTAATGAGCAATGCATTAATAACCATGGATCATACCGCTGTCGACCTCTCCTCATCTGTGGAGTTGGCTACCAGATGAATGATTTGGGTACTCATTGTATAGGTGAGTTATACTTAATGTGTCAGATAGAAATCAGAATATACTGTAGAAAGCTGTTTAGCCTGTTATGTAAGTGGATAAAGTATAATTTCTTGTTTATGATTTTATGAAGATAGAAAATGTGCTAAGTATTTGTGTACACTGACTTCCTACAGACATAGATGAGTGTGCTGAGGAAACCCATCAGTGTGTAGGCAACCAGGTGTGTTCTAACCGTCAAGGAGGATACACTTGCCTGTGCCCAACAGGTTTCAGACTCAACAGTGTACGACAGTGTCAAGATATAAATGAATGTGAATCCTTCTATGGAAGGGTATGTATGGAGCTAAGCCTGGAATATTTTTTTATCCTCCATATATTATGTCATGGATTTTGTCATTGTTAGAGTGCATTCTCTCTCTTTCACAAGCATCCTTGTGAATATCTTCTGGACCTTTCTTATTATTTCTCTGTTATTTTCTTTTTGCATGATAGTTCCTATAAAGGCTCATAATTTTTTTCCCTGTTGTATCATCCAATCCCCTTTGTATTGTCTCTCTTTCCATTGCAGTTCTCTTTGATTACAGTGCCTGTAGAATTATCTGTATCTTTTTCTCTTTAAGAATCTGTTCTTCTCTTATCTGAGTTATCTATTCTTACTCATTCCTGTTATTGTTCTTGATAATAATTGCTTCATCTCTATTACTAACTACTTTTGAATATTCTGTACTGTCATACAACCTTTTATATTTTTGTGTGCTGTATGCATTAATCATGTCTTCAGTCAGTCTGTTCCATACATCCACTGCTCTTATACTATAAAAGTATTCTTTTACATCCTTATTTACAAGTTTCTTACTTAATTTCATTTTATGTCCCTGCATCGCTTGAAGAACTGTCCACTACTAACACTGATAATCTCCTTTGAAAATGTGAAAGTTGTGATCAGGTCACCTCTCAGTCTTCCCTCTTCCATGTTGGGTGAATTTAAAGTCTCCAGCTTTTCCATGTAGCTTAGCTCTCTTAATTCTGGTGCCACCTTTGTTGCCCTCCTCTTGATCTTCCCTTTGAGAGTGTTGTGCTTCTTCAGGTGTGGTGACCAAACTTGAGAAGCATATTCTAGTTTTGGCCTTATGTAGAATATGAATAATTGATATTTACCAGTAGACCATTTGCCTCCTTAACTATTCTCCTAATATGGGAGTCTGGCAACAGGTCTGCTCCCAAGCCCTCCTCATGCACAGAATCCTGAAGCTTATATCCCACTTGGTAATAGTCATATTGAGGGCATCTTTCACTTTCCCTAGTCTTCAATACTTTACATATCAGACCAACTTTGGAGTCTGTTTTAGTCACCTTGTAAGCTGATGCAATCCTCCTTGCTTTTCACTTCCCTCATGACCTTTGCTTCATCTGCAGTCATATTTAGGTAGAATTCCATACATTCAGGCAACTCTTTGATATAGATCAGAAAGAGTAATAGTCCCAGAACTGAACCCTGTGGCACTCTGCTGGTCACTTTAATCCATTTAGAAAAGGCTCCTCCAGATGTATCTCTTTTTCCCTTCCACTGAAATAATCTTCTATCCATCACATTAATTTCCCCTTCATTCCTGCACTGGTAATCCAGTTTCTTAATTAGCCCCATATGCATTGCAGCGTCGTATGTTTTCTGGCAGGCCAGATACAGACAGTGCACCCAGGATTCCCACCCAGCAAGTGACAGCTGCACAGTATGATTCAATGCTTCTTTAATAGAAATTTTTTTTAGTTAGCATGAGGCTGGCTATAAAGAAGAGAATTGCTTAAAAGAAATGTAACAGTCTCAGCATAATGTGAATTGTTAAACTTTTGATTTTGAAACATTAGGCAAATGTAATGCATTTTTTATTTTAAGGTATGTGCAAACAATGCTGTCTGTGAGAACACACAAGGATCCTTTCATTGTAATTGTAAGGAGGGTTTCAAGCAGTCAGATGATGGACGAACTTGTGAAGGTGAGACTTTAACTAATATATCAGAGCTAATGATCTTGTGCATCAGAAAAGCTTTTCAGATTGTAACTATATATATATATATATTGTAGGAAGGTATAATTGTTAATGTCCTGGTTGTAATTCTTTCCAAGAAATGTTTACTTTTACAGTCTTGACATTGATTTTAAGAAAATTCAGGTATTATGTAGCTCTCATCCTGCTGTTAGCTGTAGCCTACATGAAAGAGATTTAATTGCTTTTGATGCAGAATGAATTTCTTGTAGATCACTAGTCCTGATGTATTTTTACCTTGATAACTGTACATGAAATTATTTCCGTAAAATGGATACATCTCATATAAAGAGTGGATTCCAGTAAGTGTATCATAATTAAAGCAATGTTTGTCCCCACTGAAAGCCTTATCACTGACCATTATATACCCAGTCCCATGTAATGGTGCTCTTCATTTACCCAGACTTATACCTTATGACTAGGATATGATTTTTAAGCAAAAACTTTCACCTCAGCTTTTAAATGAGTAATGGAACAAGGGCCACACAGAAAAGTTTGTCATGATTATATTTATTTAGTCAAGAAACTGCTTTTATGTTTTGAACAACTGTGAATATGTTTAGAGGCATTGCACTTTTTTTCATAAAAGGTCAAGTAGATGTCTCATTTACTAAAGATATACATCCTGAAAAAGCATTTGACATCAAGGTTCGATGTTATTTCATGGCCCCAAGATCAGAAAAGTGTGTGATTCAGTGATATCAGGTTTTGTTAGTATCAAAGATGATGGTATGGGAACATGAATATCAAGAGTTCTGGGGCATTCTGTATTGTTCCAACAGCTTTTGCTGTATCTTTCATTCTGAATCAAGATATTTGATGTTTACTTTATGATCATCTATCTGAATTAATTTCATGTTTCTTTGGTAAAAAAATATATTACTGATGATTTTTCATATATCATCTTATTTTTTATGCAAAACACAAATCTTCATAATTCAGTCATCATCAAAGAAACCACATTCACAGATGTAGATGAGTGTGCAGAAGTTCCAGGGATCTGTCACCACAACTGCATTAATGTGTGGGGCTCTCATCAGTGCAACTGTCGGGCTGGATACAATCTTGCCAGAGATAACAGGTACCAATATATTATTTTTTGTATTTTTACATTAATTCTATATAAATTCTCTGTAGTAGTATGTTACAGAGATTAAAATTAAACCAAACTGAGATGCAGTTAATCACTAACAACTGATCATACAATTACTTTGAAAAAACAGATTGATACATGCTTCAGTTCATTTTCCTTCTCCTTATTCCAGTACTCTTTCTTGCACTGAACATGCTTCCTTTCATAATTCAGACCTGTGTAGCATCTCAGAAAGGGTAAGCAGTAATCTGGTTAAATTCAGCATTACAAAAATGCAATTATTATTAGTAACTTCTTCAAAATTTCACTCATTTTTTGCTATTACATTTCAAAATTCTCCAGTTCATCCTTGCAATAACATATACCTGTTGGCCATAACCATATCCTATACTCTATCTTGGTAACCTCATATAATGAATATTACAAAATCTGCTTCCAGAAAGCTGTGGGTGTTGTATTTAAGCCAAGATTACTTTTCTTGTGAGCAGTTGTTCCTTATCTACAGGGGCTTACTTACCCTAGTATGGAATACTGCCCAATCACCTAAGTTGGATTTTTCTCCATGTCTCTCTTAGTGGAATTAAATGCCTTCTGCCTGCTATCACTTTTCAACCATTATTTTCAGTCCACTGTAGATTTGCTTCCCTATCCCTTCTACAGATCTTATGTCAGCCACTGTTTTTGTAAGTTGTTTGTGACATGTGAATGGCTATTGCCTCCTATTACCTAGCCTATAGACAAACCACACAAGGGTTACCCTTTATGATACCTCCTTATATCCTTGAACAACCAGTTGTAGAGGTCTGTTTTTTCTTTTGTCTTACCTTCTTCCTTTACCCTTCCCTTTTAGTGTACAATCATCTGAGGAGCAATAATTAATCTCATCCATATTCTTTTCTCTTACTTTTTATTTTCCTTTTGTCCTAGATGGCCACAATTGAGGCATATTTTTGCACATGCCTTGATAGCTACTGTGGAAAAGAAGTCACTTGCAAGGAACAAGGAATTTTTCTTGTAAAAACATAGCTAATCTTTAAAGGAAACATTTATTTGTGTTTGTGATGGGAATGTCACCAGGCCTATGTATGACCTTGAGGTGTAGCCCAGGTTGCAATTAATTGCATATGCTGTATAGGAAAGGAGTTGTACATTTATGAGGATGCAGTCTCTTGAACTTTTTATGCTATTATACAAGTTTTTAAACTTGTGTATGCTGTCCATATTCAGTCTCACAAGTCAGTTTATTTCATTCATCTACTACTCTCATATTATAAAAGTACTTCTTTACGTCTTCTGGAACATATTTCTTGCATACACCTATGAAATAGGTGTGTTTTTTGCATTTCCTTTGTTGTCAGAAACTTTGGTACTAAAGGTAGACTTAACATGGAGTGAATGGGTATAGGTTCCAGGCCTTTGTTATTCTGCACCTTGCATAGTGTAAAAGATGCATGAGATAAATATATGCAGCAATAAAAACATTTTATTGCACCTTCCAACAAAATAGAGACAAAAATGAAAGCAAAATCACACTTATCAGTAACTTTCCAGAGCTTGTGTCACAATGTGTACTCTGCTGCCAACCTTCACACCAACTTGGTATTGGTGGATGGCTTGCTAATTGTGGGAGAAGCTGCCAAGATCTTGGGTTGATAGACCTGTCTCTGGCACTTGTAACTGTTTGGCAGTTTGCTACTTTTTAAGAATGCATCAAGTGTTGACTACTTCCTTTTTTCCTGTAATTATGAATCTCACGATGGCAGGAGACTTCTAGTAACACAGCTTTCTTGATAGCACTGCTGCATTCCAAATATGGATCATTATCTGAGAAAGCCATCAATGTATCTAATTTTTTTTTTCTTTTCATGTTATCAGACAGGTCAGTAATTAACACTTTTTCAAGGGTTTCATCAGCAACCATGTCAAGGTTATCTGCCATTGGTTGCTTTTGTCGTGTAGGTTCTTGCAAATCTTCATTGGTAATTAATTCCCCATGAAAATCAAGAAGCTCCTGCACATCATCAATGCCTACTTCATTAAGTCTTGCTTCATGTACCATCTGAAGGATGTCATTCTTGATTGCTGGTATTTTGAACTCAAACCACCAAAGTCATGGACATCTGTCTACAGTTTATGCCACACACACCATTCATGAACTTGATTCTCACCTTTTGCCATGCTTTTTAATGTTATTAGTTACTTTCATTGCATTACAAAACTTCAGAAATCCTTAGTTGCTATCCATCACATGCCTCTATGAGCTTCTAAATGTGTGCTTCAGATAATAGGCTTTCAGAATTACAATAAGCCCTTGGTCGATAGGTTGAAGAATAGACCTTTTACTTGGGGTAAGAAAGGCATTTTCAACTGGTATAATTTCTGATAGAGTCCCAAAGCTCTCAGGGTGACCTGTTGTGTTATCCAAAATCAACAATTTTCTAAGTTCAAGCCCTTTTCCTTCACAATAGCACTTTACAGCTGGACAAAAATGATTGTTGAATCAGCCACGAAAAATGTCCATCATTATCCCAAGCCTTTATATTTGCCATACAGATAATTAGCAAATTTGTTCTGGAGAACACTTTCATTGCCTTTGGTGTCTCTGATGATGATAGACTTGAAGGAGCTTTAATTTTAAGTCACCTGAAGAATTGACGCCAAGCAATAACGTGAAGCACTCTTTTGCTGCCTTAAAGTCAATGAGATGTTTGTTTCTCTCTTTTAGATATTAAAGTTCTTCATCGAATTCTTTTTCAAAAAATGCCCATTTTATGAGCACTGAATACTAAATCTGAGGAGTAAGTACCCTTATGATGGCTTTGAGTGGCTGACAACTCTGTTGCTGCTTGGACATCAACGCTTCTTGCCTTGACTGTAATACAAATGCAGTGAATCACTGTCCATTTTTTAAATTTTCAAACCAGCCACTGGTGGCAGCAATTGGCTTCTTGGCTTCTCCTCTTCCTTCAGACTTTATGTTTTCAAAGTGACCTAGGCTTTCTCCAGGTGAGTCAGGTTAAGTAGCATATGATGCTGAATCATGTCATCCCACCAAACAGACAATCTCTTTTCCATTGTCTCCATTATGCTCTTACTTTTGCGAGTTAATTTCTTAGATGATGCATCTATGGCTTGAAGTGAGGCTTTTACACTGTTTGTTTGGTTTGAAATCGCTTTTATCGTGGATTGAGTTAAACCCAATGAATGTGCTACATTTCACTTATCACTTGCCTTAACCCATCATATTGTTTGCATTTTAACATCTGGGAAGTTAGATTGTTGTTTTATTTTTGGCACACATGCATCACCACCACTTGATGGACACTTGGATGACATATGGGTGGCTAGTAATTTCTTTTTCAGAAAAAAAATGGTAAGAGGACAAACCATATGAATATGCCAAGCATGAAGTTTAAGCTGATGTTTTGCTTTAATTTTCATACTATACACAGTAATACAGTAGGGTTATGATAAAATGCAGCTCAATATGGTGGAGGCACCTAAATTACTCCTATTTTTTCATTATTACACGAGCCATGCTGGCCAAGCTCTCCATGGAGCTGATGCTATGCATGCTTTGCTGCCCACCATGCCAGTTTTATGCTGTCATTCAAAAAGTAAGGATGCATCACTTGCTACCCACATATTTCTATACTTCTGCCCCTTTGAACCATTCACCTCTATACCAAGGCATCCAGCAAGTACAACTACTACAGAAGAACCTGTTCAAGATACTGAATGAACTTGAGCATAGGTCTAGCGCTGTAGCAGTTGCTCTCAACCATGGTGTTATTGAGTTTTGCTTCTGCACCTTAAAGAAGAAAAGTGAATCTATCAGGAAAGTTTCTTCTCAGCCATGTATTTCAAAGATGGTAATGCATCTCTGGACACTGACATGGGTAAAGATGGAAGATGCTCTTCAATGTGAACCTTTAACATTCATATAAGAATGCTCTTCCTACCCTAAGAATTGAGGAATATGAAGCATAATGGAAAGTATTTTTCTTCTTAAAATATCAAAGATTATGTTAACAGATTGCAGAAAACAAATATATTATTCAATTTAGCTCATGCCCAACAGCATAATTATATGAATCAGTATTATGTAATCATCCACCACATTCTGCTACACAGCCACACTCGGCTAATTTCCACAACCTGGATTCTTGACCTCTGTGACTCATTCCATGTCCATGTTTTGGCTGCATAGGTCAGGGTTGGAAGACTTATGCCGTCCCTTAATCCTCTCTTCACTTCCATACTTGCACCTATACCCTTCATCATTCTATTAATAGACCCAATGGCTCTTCTACTCTGTACTGCTCTCTCCCTTATCTCTCCTTCCATAACACCAAACATACCAAAGACAGCTCCTGAATACTTAAATTCTCTCCCTGTTGAAATGGTTTGGATATATGGAGAAAATGGGTGAGGATAGGTTGTTAAAGAGGATATATGTGTCAGAACTGGAGGGAACAAGGAGATCAGGGGGACCAAATTGGAGATGGAAGGATGGAATTGAAAAGATTTTGAGTGATTGGGGCCTGAACATGCAGTAAGGTGAAAGGCATGCACAGAATAGAGTGAATTGGAATGATGTGATATACTGGGGTCAACATGCTGTCAGTGGATTGATTCAGGGCATGTGAAACGTCCATATTAAACCATGGAAAGATCTGTGGGGTCTGGATGTGGATAGGGAGCTGTGGTTTTGCTGCATTACATATGACATCATGTACGGATGTGAGTGGATGTGGCCTTTTTTCATCTGTTTCCTGGCGCCACCTCGTTGACACAGGGGTCAGCTGTCAGGTGTTGGGGAGGAGCAGAGAATGTTTATGTTATCATTTTTCTCTTTTCCTTCAAGCATTTGTACTGTTTCCAGTAGGGCTGGGCGACGTGAATGGATGTCAGCAAGCTAGTATGAATGGGTATATGTGTATATATGTGTATGTATGTGTATGTATATGTTTGTATGTATACATATGTATATGTATTTGTACATGTGTGTGCATATATATATGTATGTGAGTGGATTTGCCTTTCTTCATGTTTCCTAGCACTAGCTCGCTAATGCAGGAAATGGCTGAGGAATGGGATGTATTCAGGAAGGCAGTGATGGAATGTGCAAGAGATGCATGTGGCATGAGAAAGGTGGGA
>JAYMFT010195765.1:0-11775 GCA_038088735.1 Panulirus argus
AAAGGGGAGGGAGCGGGGGGCTGGAAATCCTCCCCTTCAGTTTCTGCTTTTCCAAAAAAGGAACAGAGAAGGGGCCAGGTGAGGATTTTCCCTCTAAGGCACAGTCCTCTGTTCTTAACGCTACCTCGCTAATGCGGGAAAAAGCGAATTTGTATACGTACGGTATCCATCTCAGGGTGGTTTGGTATTCGTCCTAGATACGCACGGTTCCCAGCCTAGGATGGTGTGGTACCTGTCCTAGATAGGTACGGTTCCCAGCCTAGGATGGTGTGGGACCCGTCCTAGATACGTACCGTTCTCAGCCTAGGATGGCGTTGTACCCGTCCTAGATACGTACGATTCTCAGCCGAGGATGGTGTGTTGTACTCATCACTCAAGATCCTCCCAGCCTGGCATGGGCCTTGTCTTTACCCGGCCCATCCTTCTCTTTCCATCCCTTTAGAGAGGTTCACGGCTAAACTTGCCATGGTCCCCGACCCCCAGTCCATTGTCTCCTGTCCAGACTGGCATGGTTCCCAGCCCAGACCGCTGTGGTCTCAGGGCGCACATTTCATTCTCCCATTGTTCCTGGCTGGCGGTATGATGATACAGCGAAGCCTAGGAGACAATACCCTTCTCAGTTGCACTGTTAAAGAAAAAAATTACTAAGGAAAATGAAAAAAAAATGTGAAAAAGAATTATTTACTGTAGTTATAAAACAGTGATTAAAATGGACAAGAAATTATTCTACTGTTTTCAAACGGTAATCCTCTGTGCTGGTGACTGTATATTACTGATAAAGATCTTCAGGTAAAAGCGGAGAACAAGACTTACTCGACGAAGGAGAGACTTTGAAGGATTTAGAGATGGCTTCCCTACTCCCGGGGCCAGCTCGTGGTAGACTTCCAACAGCGTCCTTTTGTTTTTTCCTGCACTTGATAAGTTTTACTAGATTTTACCATCTTCTTTACAGCAATCTATTCCTTAGTATTTATCAAGATACTAGATACAATACCAGTGTTTTTGAAACGAACCCTTATACATTCTTTCTGTTCTTGTTTCTGCTGCATCGTGAATACAATAAATTTTTCGTAGTACTAATGATGGCATTTATTTAACCCACCCGGTAATGTTCCATCAGCCATATCGTCACTTTTACTTGCTTCAGCAATATTTTCCACACTCAGCAAGACATAGTCACGTGCACAGTTCACTGTGGTGATTTCATTTCTTTTAAAGTAGTTCGACTGCTTCGTTTATTTTTTCCACGTATTTTTCCTGTTTTCAGGAGACAAGATCAGTGAGACACTAAGGACGTGTTTCTTTCTCTGGTCATTTCTCATTGCATCAGTGTCTGGCTCATGACTGGTAGGTTAGTAATTTTCTTTTCTATTTTGCGGGAAACAGATGGGATCTATCTTCTCGTATATTTCTGTGTACTTTTCAGCTTTTCTGCGTCTTTATTTGTATTCCATCTACTTCACTCATGTGGACAGAAAGTACCCACGTTACTAAACACGTGTTTAGGGATTTAACTATCTCTGAACGGAAGAACTTACCATCAATCGAAGTTTACAGTTTTCATTTATGAAAATGTACACTTCAGCATATCCTTATCTCCCAAGAGGGTGTCTCATACCGCCGTAGACAACATTGCAGGATAGTTTTATCGATTCAGATTCGAAAAAGATATTGGAATATCTGAGCTCAAGGGCATCTGAGAGAATCAATCTGGCCTACTTTTTACATAGGGGGACTGAAAGTCTCTCAGTTTAACCGAGACAACTTAATTAGCCTCATAAGTGAAAGAAATAATCTTCTTCTCTTAACACTACATAAAGAGTAAACAGAAAGTTAATCTACAGAATCAGTAGGCACCCGATTTTGGAGTTTACAGAAGTGCAAGGAGTAATTGTGGGTTTGTTATATGAAACGAAATAGCTAAGTACTCATATTATAACGCTGCTCGGTCGACAACAACTCCAGTTAACTCAAGAGCTAACAAAAGGTTGTGTCGACGTGGGCACTGACTAGTTTCACCTACCGTGTTCAGAAACTCAGATGGTACCGGTAGCAGTTCAGGATCTTAGCGTCATGGTCACTACAGTGCTGCAACTGATGGAAATAGCTTTCACGATCTCGTGCGGTTACAGACAGAGGCCAGTACCTTAGCTTTCGCCGGGACAGGCGAGACTAGGTGAACGACGCCGACGCATGCTAGGTGAACGCCAGCGTCAATATCATAACTTTCTTGAAGTGAGTGTATTCACAATGGTGAATTTCAACTGAAACTTAAGAACGTTTTCACGCCACGTGTCTCGCCAAGTTGAAACAGGGACATCGTTGACTTCACGTAAATCATAAAGACTTACAAGTTGCCAATAGCAATACAAACTTTCGTCCACCATTCAACAGAGCTTGCCAGCTTCTGGTCTGCTCAGCACCAGTTCAGCAGTTCATCCTTCTGCTTAGGATGGTGAGATGTGTGACGGAATTTTCTTAGTAATCCAGAATGCGTGTATCAAAAGACTGAAATAAAGTGACCAGCTTCAGTACTAAAATAGATTCCCATTACATTGAGTCCACGTTGATTAAAATTGATCTTTTGCCAAGCACATATGACGGAGATACGTATATCCTTACTGCAGGAAGTGTTTTCATACGGTATTTGGTAAAATAACTGGCCTTGAGTGATGTTCAAACTATTGTGAGTATGAAAGTAAAATGAATATTTGTGATCCTGGGCGAAGAAAGATTTTGAACTCGGATGAAAGGATTGAATTCAATAAAAGGTTCATGGAAAATGATAGAAAATGAGTTACGTCTATACCACGGCAGGGCTGCTCTTTAACACGCAATAGCCAGTGGGGTAAATGGGGTAAATCAGAGGGTGAACCTGAATATCATAAATAATGTAAAAAACGTTGGCACAAAATCAACCCCTACTATGCGATCAGCACCTCTCGCTGGCTAATCATACCTGCAACACAAGATATAACCAGCCGATTGGATATTCATCTTTCTCTCTTTCTTATCACTGATATTCCTAGACACTACTTAGTGTTCTTGGCTGCAATAGGTGAGGCAATCTTGATGGTAGACTCATACAAGAACAAAATACCTTAACTCTGAAAAGTAATAATAAGAGCAGAATGGAAAAGCATGAGAATAAAATGACTTAGCGTCATTGTACAATAGAAGATGAGAGTATATATGTTAAAAGTAATGGAAACACCAGAGAGCTGGATACTTGGAGAGTAGTATGAGAGATCATACCGAGTAACGCTAGTCAGAGGTATTGTTTACTGGATGCGCAACCTTAATCACATGAAGAGGCAAGACCACATAGAGATGGGACTAAACCGGAAAATAAGGAACTGCTGAGAGGAACTATAAGAAAAAAAAAAAAAGCACGGGACTGAGGTGAGGTGCACATCCTTCAATCATTAACAGAAGCAGAAAGTTGTCGTAACCAGTACGGGAATCTGGTCACAAAAATCTCCTGATGATGTGACAATGTAACCCAACGAAAGTCACAGAGTTAAACATCTAGTAAAGGAACAACAAGCGACTGAAAAGTGAGCTGGCATCATTATCTGAGAAAAGATAATAGATGAAACATAAACTCTAGGACTGGACGCGTTTCAGGGGATGAGTCAGCCCCACCGTGTAGGTTGTCAGCCAGTCCAACACTTGGTTGCCCGCGGATTGATTCATACTGATCTGAGTAGATGGTATCGACCCATGGCAGTCACACTCTTACCAGAGTGTGTAGGGTAGTGTGATAGCACCTGTTCTTACCGCTAGATTGAGGCGAAATAAGGCAAGACTACAGACACAAATACAGGAAGTGCGTTGTCTTATAGAATGTCTCCTAATAGCAGGTTTCTTGAATTCTTATTTCATATTATGAATCAAACAAGAAAGGCAACCCAGTGATATAGGGTATCACGACAACGAAGACATGACAAAGATTTTAGATTATATTTTCGCATCTGTATTTTCAGCTGAAAGTAATACTCGTGTCCCAAATTCAGTTCCAGTGCTAAAGGAGGAAAACCTTTTGCGACACATGATCCTAAGGGTTGAGGATATAATGTCAGCGCCAAATGGAATTGAATTAATAGAGCACCAGGCCCAGATAAGTTTTATCCGAGGACAATGCAAGAGGCGAAAACTGATATGGTTAAACCCTTGACTACTCTGTTCAATAAGTCACTTGCTGCTGGGAAAGTTCCGGAGGAATGGAAGCTCGCTAATGTGACACCCATTTTCAAGAAAAGGTAATAAATTACTGCCCGGAGATTTTCGTCCAATCTGCAGTCGTTAAACTAGTGGAAACCATCATTCCGGATCCACTTAATAAATGACTATCAACATGTTTTTTTTATGATATCTTTCATGTGTGGTAAATTTGCTTGATTCTTTAACAGTATGATCAATATACGTATATGATGAAAGCAAAGCAGCTGATGTCATTTATATAGATTTTCAAGAGCATTCGATGAAATTCCACATCAAAGGTTACTAAGGAAAGTTAAGTCACATGGTATAGATGAGGTTGTGCTTCGGTGGTTAGGAATCAGGTTGACTGGCCGTAGACATAGAGTTGTGATTAATGGTCAAGCCTCAGAATGGTTAAACGTAACAAGTGGTTCACCACAAGAATCAGTCTTGGGACCGTTTCTCTTCTCATACATATCAGTGACATTGATAATGGGCTGCATTGCAAGATATCAAAATTTAAAGACGATGCAAAACTGTGAAAAAAAATCTACAACAAAAGTTGAACGTCTGCAGCTTCAAGCGGATATGGACAAAGTGATGGACTGGGTTCACAGGTGGCAAATGATTTTGATATCGATAAATGAAAAGTTTTACATGTCGGTACTAAAATGAAAAGGCAAGATACAGTATGACTTGTGTTGAACTGCAAAAGGTAAATGAGGAAAAAGACTTTGGTGTAATAACCTCTGGTGATCTAGAGCTATGCAAACAACGCAGAAAAGGAGTTAAGAAAGCGAATTAAATTATTGGATTTATAGGTAGAGCTATCGAGTCCAGGGAAATTATCCCACTCTTTACAAGTCACTCGTGTGTACCCGTCTTAAATATTGTGTTCAGCTTTGGTCATCCTACTTGAGGAAAAACGTAACAGAATGGAGAGAGTACAGAGACGAGCTGCCAAGATGATTCCCGGAATGAGAAACAAATCTATTGAGAGCCGACCAAACGACTTAAATCCATTTAGTATAGAAAAGAAAATGTTAAGGGGTGATCTGATACAGGCATTCAAAATTATCAAAGGTTTCGATAATCTCGATCTATCGGCTTTCACAGGGTTAGATAAGTCTATCTTCAATCGTAGTAATGGTTACAAACTCGTGGGCAAACGTTTTACCTCGATTCATGCGAAATACTTTTTCTTCAACAGGATTTTTGACATATGAAATGAAATGCCAATTAGAGTGGTTGAAAGCAGTATTATAGATATGTTTAAGAATAGACTTGCTATATATTTCTCTTCGAAACCACGACTGTCATTATTAGCGCCTCCTTAGCTACAAAAAAGTTTTTAATATCTTTCTGTTTTTAATATGTACGTATTTCTGCTCTTACCACACTGATCTATGATTGTCATATCTCTTCCACTATCACAAACAGACCCGAAGGGACCCATTCATGTCTTAAAGGGAACTGTGAGCAGTTTTGCTTGGAGAAATACTTTCAGCAGGTACAAGATACTGGCTGACAATAGTACTCTTTTCATGGCGACTTGATTCGTTACAGTGAGGCAATGGAAAAGATCTTAAATGAATTTCTTTTCATGAATACCTAACACGGGAGACGCATCTCGTTTTCTGGATTCAGATCCAGTAAAGTGGAAAAGAACATTTTGTAACATGACAGCAATAAACGAGATGAACATCTATGAAACGACAGAGCCTGATAGTTTTTATCCATGAACATTGAAAGAAACCAGTTATGATGCAGGCAGAAGTCCATACTTGGGCAAATAAATCCCCTGTACATATGAAACAGCTGCTGACAAAAAAAAAAAAAGCATCACTGCACCTATAAAACATACCCAGCTTCTGGGAAGCAGTCTTCGTGATGTTAATTATATGGGGTCTTCATGACAGAGTGAAGAATATGGCTATGCCGAGCATGTTTATATTATTACAGGGATAAATTACTGTATTTTGACATTGCACGGAGGGAAACAAATGATTCTTAGAAAGAGGTACAGGGAGGAATTGCGTTTTAATGCTATCAAACAATAAAAGGTTCCTACTTCCCAACCCAAAATAGGCTGCTAACTGAGAGAGGAAATATGTTCAATAAGAGAGAGAGAGAGAACGAGTATTAAGGGGTGGAGGGGAGGAAAAGTGAGTTGAAGCACATAAAGTGGAGTCATCAGCATAAGAGTGAACAGGATTAAAAGTAGAAGAGAAGTTCGTTGAAAGAAGAGATGGTGGGTGATAGGACAGAACCCTGAGGAACACCACTATTGATGGGATTGGAGGAGGAAGTCGCTACATCGACAACTACTGCAATGGAGCGGTGTGAGAGGAAACTATACATTAGAAAGGAGAGAGACGCTGTTACACTAACGGGAAGGGGTCCAGAAAGCAAAGACTTACGCAACACCCTGTCAAAAGCTTTAGAGATGTCGACGGCTACGACAACAGATTCGCCAATTTCCCTAAGAAAGCAGAGCCAGAGGTGAGTCACACAGGAGAGATGATCACCCTTGGACCTTGCGCTGGGAAATCCATACTGTTGATCTAAAATCAGCTCCGAATCAGCACCATGACCTACATAGTTTGGAGAGTAAGAAGCAAACAGGAAAAGAGATAAAGATGTGTGTGAGTTATGTGTTGTCAAGCGAGGAGTATGAGAAAAAGAGTGTATTGAACTGGGGTTGGATGCCACTGCACAAGTTGCCATTGCGAGCATTTTAAGCGACTGGGAATTGTTCTGTTATGTAAGTTGTTACTGGAAAAGATGATAAGAAATAAGAAATTTATTTAGCTCAGGAAATCTTCACACACATTATCACGCACGGAGGATCAATTGGATATCTTCGATTTCAAAATAACAAGTTTCTCGAGTCATTTCAAAATACCTCGATATTTCTTGCAGTGGTTTTATGCTGTGGTATAACTCTTGATGACAGGAACTAGTTCATGAAATTATGGTAAAATTTTTGCTCTTTGAAGTCGGAACATTTCCTAATCAGTGCTAAGCCATATCGTAAGGTAAATAACGCATCAAAGTTTGAGATTAAAAGACATAGTTATCAATATCAACAATCTGACTCCCTGAGACAATGTAACATTAAAATGAAAAGAACATGATAGGAAGACTATTAGTATAATAAGAATTAGAATCATAAGAGCTCTGAGGATAAAGAAATTTCGACTATAGATACGTATGATTCAGGAAGAGAAGGACGTTATGACAATAGCATAAGAAGTCAATACTGATATCACAGTAAAATTCATTTGAAACAAAACATGTTCAAGGTTTTTTGTGAAGGTTCTTTCCGTTGAGAAGCATAACTCCCCATCACCACCAACTGCCCAAGGCGCAAGTTTTCTGAAGACTATGATACATGATCGTTCCTGACCCAACACATTCTGCCCCTGTACATCCCTTCATATGTATCCTCACGCATCTTCCACTCACTTTCTCCAGCTGTATTCCTCACCATACCTTGGTACTCCAGGTGCTTGCCGACGATTTTTCCCTCCTTCAGTGTCATCTCTAAACCTTCCCACTTCCCCACCTCCTTCCAGCCTTTCAAACTGTTTTCCTCGCTTTTCCGATCCCGACGATTACTCACGTCTTGTTGTCATTTAAACGCTTTCAGAAACATTTTCATATCTTTAAACTCTTCCAACAGGCCCTCCCTCCCCTGGAGACTCTTCACCAATCCTTCTCGTTCCTGAACACGATCTCTCAATCCCCTCCATTGTTTTACCTGTTGCGTCCTTTTCCATCAGTCCATTATACAATATCCAGCCCATTTTATTCTTCCCTCTTTTAGCACGTCACGTTTCCATGTCCATCTCTACTTCCTAAAGCACATTCTTGCTTCTCTCCTCCACTTCAAACGCTTCTTCAGAGCCTCTTTATCATTCAAACGTTTCCTCATATGGCTACCCTCCTTTATACACACACACACACACACATCTATGAGGTTCATGAAATTTTACCTTATAAACTGAAGACGTATGCAAATACACAAGATAGACTACTTGAAATACCGTCCAAGATGAGGCTGGAGAAAGGCAGAGTGCCGAGGGAGTGGTAAAGGGCAAATTTCATTCCCATCTATAAGAAAGTACGCCGGGAAGAGACGCTGAACTAGAGTAGTCTCTTTGACGAGTGTGGTCTGTAAGGTACTGAAAAAGTTCATGTGAGAGCAGGTGGATGACTCTTTTACGGACGGTAAATTACCTAAGTGAGAGGCAACACGGTCATGGGGAAAGGTTATGTGTAACAAGCAGCTTAGATTTCTATAAGAAAGTGAGCTCTTTCTTAAACAATAGTGAAAGCTAGGTAGATTATCTATATCTTGACTGCCAGAAAGAATTTGATACTGTATCACATGGGAGGCAGATTAAGTGCTTGGAATACGAGTACCTGGTAAGAATAAGAGGGAGAGTCCTGCGAAGGGTAGAAGATTACCCTAGTGGAAGGGAACAAAGGTCACACGATAGAATAGACTTCACTAATTGGGTGGAGGTCGCTTGTATAGTACCCCAGGGTTCTTTTTCGGACAGTTACTTTTCTTGATCTATGTGAATGACTTGCCTGTAGGTACGGACTCCTGTCTGAATGTGTCTGCAGAGTATGCAAAGGTTATGAAGGCTGTGAAAAGCGAAAGATATTGCATATACTTTCAAGTTGGACTGATACATGATGGATGAAATTCAACCTAAACAAATGTAAGTTAAAGAGGATGAAAAAATAAGAAAGAGACCTCAGTATGATTATTATCCAGCATGATATAAACTTCAGGATCATTATGTATGAGAAGCACTCGGGAGTCGACATCATCCTTAACATGTCACTAGAGTCCCATGTAAGGAGAATAGTAAAGAAGACAAACTGTCTTGTAGCAAACATCAGAATAGCTTTCAAGTAAATGGATAAGATTTTTTCAAGAAAGCCGTTCATATTCTACATAAGGTTAATATTAGAAGATTCGTCTCAAGTTTGGTGATCGCATCTACAAAAGCACAAACAGCGAGTAGAAAAGGTCCTGAGAAGGTGCTAAAGAAATGGTGCCAGAATTAAGAGAGCTGAATTACTGGGAAGGTTAAAGGCTTTAAATTTGCACACCTTAGAAGAGAAAAGAATGAGGAGTGACTTGGTCACAACCTTTAAGTTTTCAAAGCAGATCGTTGACGGAAACAGGGATGGAACAAGGAGAGGATATAGCTTGACGTAAAACGAGAAATTTGTTGAAAAGAAGTAAAAGAGTACTTGTATAGTGTAGGAGTGGTAGATGAATGAAACAGAATGACTGAAGACATGGTTAATGCAGACAAACAGCAAACGTTAATAATAGAAGTTTTATGGTAAAAGAGAATGTTCGTGAGATGGGGCCCACGAGCGTAAAAATCCCTCCCATTGTAGTAATAATAGGTAATTACACACACACACACACACACACACACACACACACACATTTGCCTCCATTCAGTAATTAGATCCCCTTCTCCTTTCTTGCTACGCAAAGTCTTTACATTATTTCACTGAAAACTGATTTGATTCGTCTTGATGTCACGAACTTTAGATCCGTTCATGTCATTCCGTGACTTCTTATTCACTACCTAACTTTTCATCCATTCCTACTTATTCATTTCCCCACCATCCGACGTGTGTCCATCTTGCCCTCATACTGCTTCCACTCCCAGGTCATGTGGCCTCCTCCCTGCCCTTCTCCAGCTACCGTACGCTGATCTGTCAACACCTGCTTATCCTACCCTGTCATCCTCAGTCGGTCACAGGTCACCTAGTAATCTGCTGAATTAATCCTCTCTAACCTTCTGTCACCAGCCAATCTGTTCATCATTTCTTCCCATGTTTCTGCCTTTCCGCCTTCTTTATCCTTCCACTTCATAGTTTTGCTCCTCCCTACTGGCCTACTGAACACCTGCTTTCCCTCCCGACCTTCATTGGTCCTTACCACCCTAGCCTACGGCCGTGCCTGTCCCCACTGGCTGGCTGCAGATCTCCTCTTTGGTCTGCCATAATCCTCTCCTTTGGCTTCCTGTACCCTCCTCGCGTCTTCATCCGCCCCATCTTGCCTGATGCCATCCTCACCTGACCTGCCCCGTACCTTCCTTCTCGCATTCGCTCTTCCCTGGCCTGCTCTGTCCGCCTCGCTGCTACCTCACCTATCCTTTCTGTCTGCTCTGTCTTTGCCCATTATCCTTTTCCCGCCAGTCTCTATCTCACACCCTGCTCATCCCTCCTATCAGGGCCTTCTTCTTCTCCCCATCCTTCTCCATTTCTCCAGAGCGTCTGATTGTTTGTGTCAGGTGGGATAAATGGGCGGGTCTAAGATTAGATTTCCTCACAAGGATGAAAAATAATGGCGTACCCCGATTGTTGCTATTACAGGAAGACTGATGTGGCCATCTTCACAATGATCTGGCCGGGCGGGATGGCCAAAACACTCCTTCACACCTTGCTGGACGGGAGCACACCATTTGTCACTCGGCTCCCGGACTCGTTTGCTGCTTCTCCAGTCTTGGTTTTGGAGAATTGTAGTGACCACC
Organism: Panulirus argus; assembly: GCA_038088735.1. Taxonomy (NCBI): domain Eukaryota; kingdom Metazoa; phylum Arthropoda; class Malacostraca; order Decapoda; family Palinuridae; genus Panulirus; species Panulirus argus. The sequence continues at coordinate 10,779 of JAYMFT010195765.1, forward strand.
GATATGACAAGAGGCCTCATATAAAAGTACGTGAAAAAAGAAAAAAAGAAACTGGATTTTCATGTTGAACTCCAATTTGCCAGAAATTCTAAAGTGAATATGTACATACTCGAATATCCCTGGAAATATGGGAAACAGAAATTACCCTCGTATATTCCCTGAGTGTCGTATTTCAATTTCTAAAAGACGGAAAAAGAATGGAGCCAAGCGAGGAGCCCCTATCCTTCTCGAAGGTTCAGGCTGGGGCGTCTGAATGTGTGTGTATGTAACCAAGATGAGAAGAAAGGAGAGAAAGGTGGTACTTTTGAAGAGAGGAACCCAGAAATCAACTGGCAAAGTATCTCAGGCGTAGAGAGTGAATCTGCTAGATTTATCAACTTTGTCGAAGACAATTTTCTCGACGAAACCGTCACAGAGCCGACGAGGGGAGAGAAAATATACATAATTTTGTTCTTGCTTTCCAGGAGATCATAGTAACTAATATCCGTGTTGGAGAACATCTAGGCACTTGTAACCATAACACGCTTAAGTTCGACGTAGATATCAAAACCGACTACCCTAGAATTAGCATTATTACCCATAACTTTAAAGGGGATGATTTTAGTGGCTTGCGCAACGCATTAAAGAGTTGTAGTGACCCAAGGTCACCTTAGAACCGTTGCCATTTAACATAAGCATAAAAGTGATGGAGTCTGCAAAAGGCCAGTAAATGACCTATACGTGGCAGCCCCAGACCATATCCCTAGAAACTCAGTTCCACCTGTCATCCTCAACCATAATTTTATGCAGTCTATACTTAAAGCTCCCCAGGGAGGCCGCTTCTGCCTCATGACTATTAAGTCTATTCCATTAATCTACAACCCTATTAGTAAAGCAGTTCCTACCAATCTCTTTCCTAAACCTAAACTTGTCCTGCTTACATCCATTATTTCGTGTCCTACCATGTTGACTGAAAATAAGAACATTGTTAATGTCTCCCCGGTTATAGCCTTTAATC
>JAYMFT010195776.1:0-11775 GCA_038088735.1 Panulirus argus
ATGCTGCAGGTTGACTGTGGAAGCCGACCCATCCCTTGAGGCGAGTTGACGCCACGCTAACCGACTTCCCTTGACATCACGCTGCAAGCTCGCTAAAGACGTCACGCTACTTTATATTCTGTTGAGACGTCACACGCTCTCTCCCATCTGCGTTAAGGGCATTGCGCTCAACTGATAAATGGCGTCACATTTTCTCAACCAACTGGAATACGCATCGGTATAGGAAGAAAGAGAAACGTCTGTACAACTAAATTCCAATAAACTGTTGAATACTTGTATATGAGTTTTCTATAAATGAGTGTCTTTTAGGCGCAAAGTTTAAGCAACTTTAGTTTTGTTTTCACTGTACTGGTATCAAGTTTGCTTTGTACTGTCGTCATCACCAGTGTCGGTAGTCAGAGATGTACATACACACGTTCGCAAATACACCTGAACACATTTGCACATGCACATTCTGTCATACATGCACAAAGACTCCCGGAAGATGTACACATTTCTTTCGTTTGACCAAATGCTTACAAACAGACAGAAGGTTAAGCAGACGAGTAGATACATAAGTAGGCTGATGGACTGACAGACAGCCTGATAAACAGACGTAATAAAAGAAAGAGGCAGACAGTCACACAGACAGAGAAATAGAGACACAGACAGACAGACAGAACAGACAGACTTAGAGACATATAGATAGAGATAGATAGATAGAAAGAAAAACAGATAAATAGATGGACAGAAAGATAGATAAATACAAATGAATACAAACGAATTCAAACAGCAACAGACCACTGAGTCCCAACTAGGCTGTTTGTGACGGTAGAAGAGATCAGAAACTCGAAAGATAAATGTGGCACAAAAGTAGAACGACATACTTAAAAAAAAATAAAAATAAAATACACTTTACATGTAACTAAGGAGGTGCAAATAACGTTATTCGTGGATCTGAAGCAAAACATTTATGAAAACTGTCCTTAAACGTTTCCGTAGCGCACTGCTTTCAACCGCTCTTATTGGTAGATCACTCTAAATGTTAACAATTCCGTTGAAGAAAAAGTATTTTGCCTCATACAAGGCGAAACGTTTTCCTACGAGTTTGTAACGATTATCATGAGTGAAATCAGACAAATATACATTTTAATCAGTTTGATAGACCGAGATCATCGGATCCTTTGGATAATATTGAACACCTGTATCAGATTACCTCTTAACCTTCTCTTTTTTAAGCTAAATAGATTTAAGTTCGGGTCTCACAGGATTTGTTTTTCACAGTCCGGGAATCATCTTGGTTGCTCACCTCTGTACTCTGTTCTGTCTGAGTCCTGACCATCAACCACTACTCCTCTTCGTTTACGGCCCGCAACCAATTTCCCAACCACCGGAGCACAACCACATCTATACCATGCGACTTAACTTTTATTTGCAACTTTTGAATGCTTTCCGAAAATCTAAATGGATGGCGTTGACTGCTTTACATTTACCATATTTGACTATATCATAAGAATTCGCGTGGATTTTTCAGCCATGACATACTGGAAGTCGTTTATTGAGGGGTGCTCCTCTGAATGGCTAACAGTCATATCCCAAATGACTGATAGCTATATAGACAGATATATGGATAGATAGGTAGATAGACAGACAGATAGACAGATAGATAAACTGATAAAAACTGGCAGACTGAAACAGGAAATAAAAAACACGATAATATCTAACCACTTCGCCTTCAGAAGCAGTGTCTGCATCAGTAGCAACAGCTGGGGGCTGGTCAAGAACAGCATCCAAAACAGCTGCAGACGGGCTAACAACAGCATCAGGAGACGCTCTACCAACATCCTCCAAGTCACAACAGCTGCATACGGATCAATCACAGCGTTAGACCCAGCAGCAGCAGCAGCACTGGTGACAGCAGCAAAGAGAATCAAGAACAGCTGTGTTACCAGCAACAGCAACAGGGGGCTGTCTCGGGTACGTCAGCACGAGTGACCGCCTCAGCGATAATCTTAGCGGTAGTAACGGCAGCGGCAGCAGCAGCAGCAGGAGAGGAGGAGACACGCTGAAGGCCGGGCGGATTAGCAGAGCCGTTCAGCATTCATTAAGGAGATTACCGCCAGACCTGCCAACATGGGCGGATTACTAAGGCGCGCGCGCGGATGAGCCCGCATGATGTGGGGCAGTGGCGTGAGTCGCTGTGTACCCTAGCGTCATAGACGAAGAGGGAATGGAGGGAAGATTGTAAGCTGTAACGGGCCAGAGAAAGAGAGAGGGGGGGGCAGAAATAGAGAAAGAGGCAGACATATGGAGGAAATCTGAATAAAGGATGGGGGAGGAGGAGGGACGGGGAAGGGGAGGTATACCAAACAAAAGAGAGGTTAAGAAAAAAATGTATTCACACCTCTTGAGCTGAGTGAAACTTGGCTCACACATGTAGTCCGATCCCTACAACACTTTTCTGGTTGTGGAATCCAGTCAACAGCCGCCGCCCCTCTTGGCCACTGGAACAACAAGCGTACCCTATGATCAGAGAGGTACCTAAATTATGAGGGTCAGTTGGTGGGTGGATTGTTAAAGGTTTGACAAAGGTGCCACTTTCTTCTGTGTATCTTAACGCATAAAGATTATAAATGATACTTCATTCTAAAATATCTGCGCTCCATATAAGTGTTATAGTGTTCAGTATGGCCACCACAAATAGCTAATTCCAGTATTTTCAGGAAAATGCAGGTTATATCAGCATGTGTCATGTCAGAATGCTTTCCGTACCCAAAGAGATGTTATTTGCCCACGCAGCGTCCCACGCGTGTTGTTTGACGTTAAGAATGACGCCTTTTTACGCAAAATATGACCAGTGAAACTGATATCGCACTGATACCGCAAGGTCATATAAACAGGCACTACTCAAGAAACATACTGTTCATTAATGTGTCATATTGGTGGATAATCAAATGTTAATATATGCCTTTCTTTATCCTTTGGAGGACCGTATGAACAATCAAGCAATCAAGGCCTAGAAGTAGCAATCGTAGTGGTGATGGTAGCGCTTATTCTAGGAGTAATACAAAAGCATACAAAGGAATTCAAATAGCAACAGACTACTAGGTCCTGTCGAGGTTGTTTGTTAACAGAAGATATCAGAGACTTACAGATTAGTGTGGTAAAAGCTGCATGGCATAAAGAGAAGTCAAAGAGAATAGCCTCGAAGCTTGGAATTGGAAAGAGGGAGATAATGAAATACAGAAATGGAACAAGAGAGAAGAGACAGATGGAATGCGTGAGCTACAGAGGAGGAAACCTTAAATGGAGGAGGAAGCCAGACAGAAGGTAATAAGAAACAAAGAGAAGGAGAGAACTAGGTGGAATGAGCTAACCACTTAGGAGGCACCTCAGAACACCAAAAAGTTAACTGAGGTGAGGGATGGTTGTGGTAGAGAGGGAGCTAAAGACAGGAGGAGAGTAGTGATACTGTGGAGGAAGATGGAGGGGATGATGATGATGATGATGATGATGAAGATGACGACGACGACGACGATGATGATGCTAATGCTACTGATGATGATTAAAAGGATGACGCCAATGATGATGAAGGATCAAACGTGGATGGGAAAGTTTGACCCGAGAGAGGGAAAGGAGTGAGAGGAGGAGTGGGGAGAGCCTACATGGTGTGAGCTGGAAAGGTTAGGGACAATAGCAGAGGGAGCCATAGCCTGAGGGGGAGGGGTCCTGGACGGTATGGGTCAGGCGAGGGGCAAGTCGATGACATACATGCGAGAGAGAGAGAGAGAGAGAGAGAGAGAGAGAGAGAGAGAGAGAGAGAGCAGGGGTCAAATGAGTCCTGTGACACATCTTGTAACGAGGTTACAGAATAAAAAAAGAAAAAGCTGGGAATGTATCTATTCAACATAATTTAATGAAATCTTACTGATTAGATTTAACCGCCAACTTCTCATTCTGAACGAGTCTTTCGTGTCTGCATTAACGTCCAGAATGCTCCCTGCGTTGTTCAGTTATCCTACTTTGCAAAGACGAGTATTTCCAACATCTGCAAGTCGAAGTTATCCAAATTTCTTCATCGTTCTCAAAACCTTTTATCAACTCAGCGCAGAGCCATTCATTCTGATGAGATTAATCAGTCTTCTTTGGCACTCTTGCTTCTTGATACCGGTATTAACCTTTGCTACCCTCATCGTAACTCTTTCATGTCCTGCCTGAAGCTGTTGATACTGTGAAGACCAGAAATGTATTACACACTCAGGATGTGGTCTTACTGACGGGTTATGAGTGTGTGTGTGTGTGTGTGTGTGTGTGTGTATGTGTTTGGGTTGGGGGTGGGGGGGGAACACTTATATTACCCGATAGCCAGAAATGAATGTCTTGCAGTGAGTGTATCCTAACAATATGAATCTGAGAGACAATCGTAGTTTAATTATTTGGCTTAAGGTCGAACTGATAACTCCAAGACACTCTTCTCCCAACTCTTCAAACGATTCCCTACAATCCTTTAGATTTATTTCTGGTTTCCAAAAGCCAATACATTGCATTTTTTTCGATGTTAAACTTAATTTGCCATCTGCCGTTTGGACCCGAGGCACGAGTATGCCTGCTGCTTCCCACAGTTTCTGTGTGGAGACCGGCTATTCGAGGCCTGACCGTTATGATACCTTTCTTATTCCCTGGCACAACTATGTTGTGGAGTTCTCTTCCTCCTTTCGACTTTCCCTCTTCCTATGACCTATCTACCTTTAAGAGTCAGGTCTACAATCAAACTTGCAGAGTCCTTATTGTTTTCTACCTCCCTGTACTTTCTGCTTCCATCTGAGATGGCCTTTGACTGAGGTATATTTTGTCCGTGCCATGTCGGTCATAATACACATAAAAAGAATATCTACCATCGTTTCCCTTCCGAGGATGACCTTGTTGCTTACTGTACTACAAAAGACATTCACTGCTCATCTCGCAGATCTAGAGTCCCGAGTCTCTCGTCTTTGAAGCCATCTTGCTCAATCTTCCTTTGACACCATTCATCCTTTTTTTCTTTTATCATATCCACGCGGTGAAATTATCTATGAAGATGTTTCCAACGTACACCACAGAGATTCTTTGGGCTTTCCTTAGGATGATCCCAACGGAGTTGAGGACCTCTTTCTGTCGCTCCCTAACGATCCGGAGCAAATAATTAGACAGCGAACGCAAGTTAGGCTTGAAAGCTCTCCCGTTACACTTGATCTCTATTCTGACCTCTGAGTCCCGCACTGAACATATGCTATTTCTTTCCTCTAAGGATATGCCGACCACAATTCTATGTCTCCTACTTTCAACTGGGCACGTTTGCCAGCTTTCGCAGTTTGGGAGAGCTCAGCTGAACATCCTCGTGCGTATACCAAACTGTCTTTCATTGGCGTCAGTACTGCCTCGCCAGCAGAGATGCTTCTAGCTGTGCTGGCCGTATAGTGGGAGTCTTCTCAGCTGCTTTGGAATCTTATGTCTCTTCTAACTAAACTTATATTCCCCAAAATTATGGTTTGATCGCTCTTGTCCTGTGATCTGCCTGGCATGAAATGCTTACTTTTCATGATTCTCGTCGGAATCATTGCAAAGCTGTTACTCACAGACTCAAGTACGCCATCACGAGAATAAAGTTTGCTGATATGACTTCTACAGATAAATCCCACTAGTTCTCAGCCAAAAGCATCGTCAGCAACTTCGTTTTGTCTACCTGCCTAATTATAATCATGTAATTCCATAAGATATTCTGCAATTTTACTGCAAGGTGATAGATGCTGTGTTTGCTGAAATATCCCGTGTTCCTGTCTTACTAAGGAATCGCCTGTGATTGCAATATTAGAATTATTGTTGGCTAATAAACAATAATATCAAATTGCTTGAAGGTTTTACAATGGTTCTTGGTTGGTAAATGTAACCATTCATTTTATAACTAACTGTAACACATATATATTTTTTTTGAAATCAATAAACACTTTATCAGTCGTACACCCACCTGCGGGGTACCAGCAGCAGCGTAGTGACGTTTGACGTTAACCAGCTTCTACGTCAATTAGCGGAAGTACTGCATAATCTTTCTGTACGCCAGAAATGATATCATTCACATACGTTCCAGAGAGGCTATACTACGGGATGAGAGCACAGGCAAAGGGGAATCAGTAAGAGTCGTAGTGTCCGGAACACAGACATCTCAAGGATTGTTACCCAATCAGTTTTTTTTCAGACAGTGTCGTAAACACTCAGTTATCTTCCTAAAAGGAAACTGTCATAGTTCTCACCAGTGATAATGCTCGGAAGAGCCTGCGAGTGATTTCCGAGGTGAAATGTCAGTGCACACTCCATCTTTTTCGTCATCTCCCACGAAGCTCAGCGATACTTGGTGCACGACGCGAACTGTGCATGACATAAGTTTCCACATGCTGATGCATTATAACGTCTACAACATGCAGCTTTGGGTTAAGAGGAGCATAATGATAATGATGATATGTTCTTCAGTTTCTACCGTTATATGTTGTAAGAACAGACCGGATAAATACTTCGCTTCAAGTCCACGATTTTCATTATTTGCACCTCCATAGCCACAATGATAATTCGAATTATCTGCAGACTTTCTAAATTCTACCACACTAATCTGTGAGTTTCTGATATCTTCCACTATCACAAACAGCCTCGAAAGGACCCATTGGTCTGTTGCTGTTTGAAATCCTTTGTTATTTTTTATGGTTTGGGAGTCACTTTGAAAATGACACACGTTTTCTGCTCTTCGTACAATCCTCTGGAAATCACGCACGAGTTTCAGAAATCTTGCACTTACCTGATTGTCATCTGCTTTGATGGGACTCGTCTCCATCTTCATCTCTCGCCGCAGTAAAAAAAAAAAAAAAAAAAAAAAAAAAAAAAAAAAAAAAAAAAAAAAAAAAAAAATCATCATCTCGAATGCTGAAGATGCTCTTGAGGAACTCCATCCTTCACAGACAGAGCAAGGGAAGCGAGGAGCGGGGAACGTTCCTTTTAACACAAGAAAAAAATAACTGGGATGATCTGACCGACTGGGTGGAATTACGGTTGGGACGGCTTTAACTCTCTGAGGGTTGGGTGGAGGCTTATGAAAGACGGAAAGAAAAAAGAAAAGAAGAAAGACAAAATAACATAAATAAAAAGACATATCAATTGAGAATCAAACGGGAGGCGGAGTTGGCGTGGAAGAGACAGACAGAAGAGGTGGAGAGACCCAAACATCCTGCATCTGCAACCAAATCATCTGCCACATTCAACAGACCTTCAAAATACTCACTCTACTGTAACGTCCTCAGTTACTGCGACAGAACATTTTCCTGTGCAACCTCTATACAAGCTGCTTATGTGTCGTAATAGTTACTATGTATCACATGTTATCTGTAATTAGTTTGCCATAAGACAATATAGGTCCCAGGTAACTAATAAAGATTCTGTATAACTGAGATGATTGGAGATATCCACCAACCGGGTATTGTTGTCTTTACTCTAAAATATGAGGTTGAATTATGTACTAATAGCAACACTAATACAATTCAGAGGAATTCAAACAGCAACAGACCACCGGGTCCCTTCGAGGTTGTTTGTGGTAGTGGAAGATATCAGAAACTTACTGGTTGAAGAAACATTAGACAGGCATACGGGTAATTTACAGAGAAAAACCTGGAAACTGTCAATGTGATTAAGGAAAGTTGTGAGGGGTTTAGAAAGAGAGGAAAAAATTAGGACTCAGAAGCATCAAACCTAACCAGGCTACTTCCTTCCCTATGGGAAATCCTGTCCAAGCCTAAATTTGTAGAGGAAGTTGTGATGCAATGAGACGCAAGTCAAGCAAGAGAGAAGGAAGCTAGGTTGGCTGTGAATCGGGTGTCCTGTTCGGGATTCGAACCCGGGTCCGTTACATTGGTGGGTCGTAGCGCTTAACTCCGGAGACTCGTACAGCAACAAGCGTGTCAGCGACCTCATTCTCTTCTCATGTTCCCTCTCACGACCCCTCAGTCCTCATTAACGTCTTCGAGGAGTGTGGGACTGTTTGGAATGAGAAATAAAAACAAAGGCAAGAATAACTATTGTTACTGAACCATGGTTATCAGTCAACATATGTCCTTTCCTGCTCGCTGTACTGGAGGTTTCTTTTGTTAAACCGAAACAAAAGGAGTGACAGGCTACGTCTGGTTGCTTTGGCTGACTTCGAGCGCTAAGTTATGTGATTGGTTCACTTTGGACTCGACAAAACTAAGAGCACATCGCACACCACACAGTGGAAAATGAAGCTAAGCTAGACTTAACTGCTTAACCTAACCTAACCTAACCTAACTGCAAATTGTGTGGGAATATTGCACAGAACATGTTTGGTATCCATTAAACTTCTCTGAGCATTACGGAATGTTCAGTTGTTCATTGGTCTTCTGGAGATATACACCGAACAGCTTACTCAGTGCTTTGATACGTCACATGAAAAAAAAGAAATATGGGTCGGTTGAGTCTTCAGTATCCCTGGATTGTAGTGCTAAACGTGGGTGATGTAGAAGCTATCTAGGATGATTATATCATTACCATCAAAGATGCCTCATTCCCAAGATATATGCAACGCTCTGTGCAGCTGATGTGCCCCAAACCACACCAAACTCCAAGACACTAAAGCAGAAACAAGACCTGATCTTTTACCACAGCAGCATTGCCTGTAGAAGGTCATCATTAACGAAGTCAGTCGAGAAATCGTACTGCGAAGATTTACGTATTTCCCTACCAAGTTACACGCCCAGAAATAAATCAATATCACTCAGTGGTTTAGGAAGGTGAAAGACATACGCGGATTGAACAAGGAGACTCCATCCATTCCCTGTGTTCTTCACGCTTCCAGTAAAGAGAGACCTTAGTTTACCGACAGTCACTTTGCAACCGTGTGCTAAAGATACTCCTCACCAATGACACCGACTGTCTCAAAGCCTACCTTCCAAGCCCCAGGAACTTGTACGTAGATGTGAAATCGCCGGGCAGTTACACAGACTCAAAGCACAGCGCTTTATTACATCTACCAACTACACCCCTCTACTCCATCATCAGTCCTTCTCTCAGATAGTTCGAATTGCGAAGAAAGTCCTAAATTTTGGGAAAGACATGTATAGGACCATAAATCTGTATCTAGGGGTGGGATGGGGTTCCATAAAAATCCTTAGTTTAAATGGCGGACTCAGAGTTAAGATAGAAAAAGTTCCTGATCTTATACATTTTTGATAATGTTCATAACACACAAAGGTCATATAACTAAACTATATTCTTTATGCAGATTGTAAACGCACCAAAACGTAAACTAGTGTGGATGAACAATTTCAAACCACATACTTCTAACACGCTTTACCAGCTTTCGGCGAGATTGTCTCAATTAGAAGCTCAGCCATGATCTCAAAGTTGCCAACCCCAGTCAGTAGGTGACGGTAGACCTGTTGAGTGATCATAAAACAGCCTGATAAACTACCCTTCTTAGGAGATGCACTGTGTCAATGCTCCCTGGATTAGAACGAAGTCTTCTTAGGCCCACACACCCGATACAAAGTGTCTGCTGGCACTCAGTAACACGGGAAGGGCAAGTTCGCCTTGGAGCGCAGCAGTACAACTAATCTTTCAAATTTGTTCGGATTAATTCTTATGTGGCATTTTGAGAAATCAACAGAGACAGGTGAGACATCCTCATATACTGACCAAATGTTCCTAGCAGTTTTCTTGTCTGTCAGCAAATGCCCATGACGTGTCACTTCTTAACTAAGGAATGAAAAGCAACGCAGAAGCTTTCTCTAGCGTCATGGATGATGCAGTAAAATAAGTACGATCGCACCGATACTATTCTTCCACACTGAATGCCATCCATAACTCAAGCAAATCTACGTCTTGCGTTTGTATAACTGTGCATATAATCACGTCCGTATCTACGATCCTAGTGAACGGCCTCTGATGTCCTTTACCTGCATGTATGAGCCACAAGCAACGTCAGACCTGCCTGTTTGTTTCTCCTAAACTGGTGATGGCTTCTCTATGGCAACAGGTAGCGTACAGCGTTGGACATCTGTTGGGATGAAACAGTCGCACAGTTCCTGCTTCTTTCTCGTTGCTGACGTCTACGAGTAGTTCCAAGTACTTAAAATAACTAAAAGTAGTATATTTTACGTTAGAATATATATATATATATATATATATATATATATATATATATATATATATATATATATGATAAACATGACCAAAAAGAGACTAACATGATATGTACTCACCTGAGGTATGATCGCCAAAGAGGGTTCGGGAGATATAACCTGTAATTAATCGAAACACAATACTTAAAACTATAAACATGCAATAATTACGGTACTTACCTTCCCCCATGTCGGCCAGGTGTGGATATGGGACAGGCATCTGTCATGGGCGACAAAACATTCGAGTAAATGAATTAAATATCTGTATACATTTTCCAAGCAGTTACACCAGCGTCAGGGACCGCATGTATTTTCAAATGCTATTATGCTGTATGCAAGCCATTTTTATCATCATCATACTTTGCAATGTTGCACGGCATTGCTCATCATTCAATATATCATCACGTATATTGTTCACCAGTCACTGTATGTTGTTATACACTCATCCATACTGATCATTGTATTATTTCCATCTATACTAATCGCTATTCACTGTATTTTGTAATATTTACATCTATATTCGTCGCTGTTTACCACATGTAATATTTCCATCCATAAGATTACTAGTCACTCCTTGTTGTAATGTTTCTATCCATAATGATCATCATTTACTAAATGTAATATTTCCGTCCATATTGATCACCAGTCACAATTCAAAAGAGAGGTCTTTCACTTTCTCAAAAAATTCGTAAATACTTTCCGTCTTTTTTTCCCCGTTTCTCAATTCTATTTTTCAATTAGGGCCTGGCCTTGATGTGGACTTTTGTCCGTGACTGGGGCCTTCAACATAAAAAAAAAAGTTGCAATACTTCATCCACACTTAGCACCGTTAACTACTTGTAATATTTCCATCCAAAATTATCACCACTCACTAAATGTTGCAATACTGTATTTCATCTTTACTGATCACTAAAATAATTCCATCCATATTGACCTCCAAATGTTGCAATACGTCCACTGCTGATCACTAACTGCTACATTTAACAATATTTCCTCTCATACTGATCATCAATTACCACTTTGTTGCATCATTTTCCCATATCTTTCATCGTCTTATTACACAGTTTCGGACATCCAGCAAATTTTCTTAGGCTAGGTTTGGTTTGGTTGAAATTGATTTTCAATTGTTTTCGATGTCTTTTGAACGATTCTGACCTTTATTTATATCGCAAACGGGTGGATATCGGAAACTGAATTTACCCTTTCTTCAATCACTATAATTACTACATGTGACAATGTATCCACCACATTACTCCCCCAATTACTATACTGTACGTGCTCTATTACTACACTGTATACTGCAAAATATTTAAACTTATTATTCATTAGTAACTTAATGCAGCAATATTTCCACCACAGTCTTCATCATTTACTATATCTAGCAATAATTTCACCATATTGTTCAGCATTCACTATTCTTTTTTATGTTGAAGGCTCCGGTCACGGACAAAAGTCCACATCAAGGACGGGCCCAAATTGAAATAGAGAGAGAATTGACAAAGAGGGATGACAGGGAAAGTATTTACGAATTTTTGAGAAAGTGAAAAACCTGTCTCTTGAAATGAGCCAGGTCATAGTTATTGGG
>JAYMFT010195787.1:0-25653 GCA_038088735.1 Panulirus argus
AAAAATATATATATATATATATATATATATATATATATATATATATATATATATATATATATATATTCATCTGTTTATTTATCTACGCACAGTACACCAATGGAGAGCGATATTAAGCGCAATTAGAACTTTCGTTTATTACAATTTCAGACAGAGAAAAATGTACAAGGGTTAAGGGTGGTTATATATACAGGCAAATTTGAGGCGCGGTGTCCTGACCTGACCTGACAAGGCTGGGGGCGGTGATGTCAACTCATCAGACCTGACACGGCCACGTTGACAAGACGATCGAGTAACACGTATTCTCTTAAAGATGTCTTTGAGAAACACAGCTTCTATCTTCCTAGGTATGCTCGCCTTAATCACTCGCGGCGCCACCCCGTCCCAAAGGAAACAGCATCGTTACTCCCTCTGTCAGCGAAGTAGCGCCAGAACATGTACGAAGAAAGTCTGCATCTTCTCACACCCATTCTCTAGCTGTAATATGTAATGCCCCGATCCATAGCTCCCTGTCCAGGTCCTACTGACCTTTACATGGTTTACCCCAGACATTTCACATGCCCTAGTTCACTCAACTGACGACACCTCAGCCCCATTATACCACATCGTTCCAATTCATTCTATTCCGTGCACGCATTTTACCCTCCTGCACATTCAGGCCCCAGTTGTTAAAAATCTTTTTTCAATCCATCCTTCCACCTGAAATTTGATCTCCCGCTTCTCCTTGTTTCCTCTACTTTTAACACGTACCGTCTTTATTAACCTTTCTTCACTCATTCGTTCCAAATGTCTAAACCATTTCAGCACACCCTCCTCTGCTCCTTTAACCATACTCTTTTTATTACTACTTATCTCTCTTACTCTTTCACTACTTACTTGATCAAACCACCTCACACCACATATTGCTCCCAGAAATTTCATCTCCAACACATCTAACCTCCGCACAGCCCATATGATATTGTTGGAACTACTATTCCTTGATATATACCCCATTTTGTTCTACGAGATAACGTTCTCTCTTTCCACACATTCTTCCTCGCTCCCAGAATCTTCGCCCCCTCCCCCATCCTATGACACACTTCAGCTTCCATGATTCCATTCGCTGCCAAGTCCACTCCCAAGTACATAAAACACTTCAATTCCCCCAATTTTTCTTCATTCAATCGTATATCCCAGCTAACATTTCCTTGAATATTGGTGAACTGAATAACTTTGCTTTTATCCACATTCATTCTCAACTTTCTCCTTTCAGACTCTTCCAGTCTCAACCACCAACTTCTACAGTTTTTCACTTGAATCAGCTACCAGTGCTTTATCATCGGGGAACAACTGACTCACTTCCCAGGCCCTATCATCCCCAACAGAACTACGTACTCGCCCCTATCTCCAAAACTCTTGCATATACCACCTCTCACCGCCCCATCCATAAAGAAAATAAGCAGCCATGGTGACATGACACACCCTTGATGCAGATCGAACTTCACTGGGAACGAATCCCTGTCCTATCTTCCTCCTCGTACACACGCCTTCCCACTGCTTCCAGCAGCTTACATCCCACACCATATATTCTTATGACACTCCAAAAAGCATCTTAATCAACCTGGTCATGCGCCTTCTCCAGGCCCATAAATGCCACATACAAACCATCTGTTTTTCTAAGTATTTCTCACACACCTTCAAAGCAAGCACCTGATCTACACTCCTTATACCACTTCTGAAACCACGCTGCTCCTCCCCAATCTGATGCTCTATACCAGTGTTGCCCAAATTTTATTGCCTATTGTACGCGTTGTTACTTTCTACCATTAAGTACCCCCATGACTGATTAAACTCAGTATTTGGAAGGACAATGCAAATTACTTTACATGTTTGCCTAATCTGACTGCTGGACAATAATTTATTCTTCAGTATACTAAAGGAAAAAGACTAACGAAATAACATACAAATGCTTGAAAACTACTTAAAACTCAGTGTAAAAGTGGGGTTGATGTTCACATGATTTTTGTCATTATGGGCGGTAGAGAGGCTACTGCAGTGATCAGGCTTTGTTCTAGGTTTACACTGAGGTTGTTTCTCTGTTTTGACTTGATAACGCTCATTGCAGAGAAAGATGCTTCACGAAGGCAGGTAGACCCAAAGGGCAGAAGGTTTTCCAAAGTCTTCTTTCCTAGGTCAGAGTACTCCATCTTTACACAGCTTTAAAACCATGTTAAGAATGAGCTTTCAAATATCAGTTTGAGGCCACGGTCTGAATACACTTCTAACAGTGCTTCCTGAAGGCAAATAGGAAGCTTCTTCATATTAATTTCTGATAGGAGGGATGGATTTTTAACCCAATTCATCTGTAAAAATCTCTCATATATGTCAGGAAAGTAAGATTTAAAAGCACAGATAAGGTTGGTCAAATGTTCCCTAATAATGCTTCACAGTCTCTCTCATCACTGTTACTGGAAAAATAAGCATCTGTCAGAGGAAAACACATAAGATCTCCCCCTGAGCATATCTCCTTCCACAACTCTGTTTTCTTTTGAAAACCACTAACTTTATCATATAAGTTGAGAATGTTTGTATCAATCCTGCAGAGACAAATTTAACTTATTCAGTTTCCTAGATACGTCTGCAAGATATGCCAGTTGTGCAAGCCAAAGAGTGTTTTCAGAAAATGTGGCAAAAGGAGATCCATATTCTAATGAAAAGGAGCCTACCTCATCTCGCAACTCGAACAACGTGGTGAGTAACCTCCC
The DNA here is from genome assembly GCA_038088735.1 of Panulirus argus. Lineage (NCBI taxonomy): Eukaryota > Metazoa > Arthropoda > Malacostraca > Decapoda > Palinuridae > Panulirus > Panulirus argus. Next base: position 2,745 of record JAYMFT010195787.1, read on the forward strand.
TCTCGACAGCCTGCGCACCTATGTGTGCAGTTATAACTCTGTGTGCTCAGACCCTATGCTTTCACACAGTCTGTGAAACAAGCGAGCAGTAAGTGGCCTTGACTTTATAACGTTGATTACTTTGACGCCATCATTCAATATCTCAATCAACTCTGAATTCATCTTTTTTTTTATGCTAATGATTTTCTCTGAATGGTGCATTAAGTCCACTTCACATCAGGATTTTCCTTCTTAGTCCATACAACGAGTCCCTTCACCTTCCCGGTCTTGGATGCAGCAGCATCCGTACACATACTAATGCAAGATTTCCAACTAAGCCTTTCTTCAGAGAAGAACTGATTAATGACATTGAAAATGGCTTCCCCAGTTGTGTGTTCTAATCTTTAGCAATTAAGTACCATTCATATCATCTCCATCAATGTATCTCACAGATGAGACAAGATGAGCCTGTTCACTGACGGCACTCGATTCAAGTTGAAGTGAAAAAGACTTGCTTGTTTTCAGCTTATTTACAACTTGATCAATAACATATGCACTCATTTTACTTACCCTTCGAGATACAGTTTGGTGTGACAAAGGAGCAGCCTTTTGTTGTCACCTGCCTTTTTATCTAGCATTAATTCAGCCATCACAACTCCAGCTGGCAATATCAGTTCTTCAGCTATATCAAATGGCTTTTTAGCTTTAGCAACTAATAAAGATACAGCTAAGGATGCTTCCAGAGCTCTGCTTGATGTTGGGGAGGCTTTCTTAATTGCTGTGTGGGAACACTTAAAATCAGATAGTATCTTTTTAATAAACTCCGCCGGTTTTCCAACATGACACTGATGTTTTGTGTTAAGGTGTCGTTGGAGGTGAGCTTGTTTCATACTACTGTTGGCTAACCTCTCCCCAATAAAGAAGCACAAAGCTTCCGGAGAATCAAAATTCGTAGAAGTAAATCCAAAAGGCACATAATCCTCCTTGTAATGCCGATATTTATGTAGGTCTGATTTCTTTTTCTTCAGAGTTGCTTGATTTCCTTCATTTGCATTGCTGCTGTGGTTGCTACAGCTATCACGTTTTAACCATCTATCCATATTTCTTGCCGTTAAAGAAATAACTGTGTCTGTAAACTTACATGTGAATTTGAAAAAAAGATTTTTACACTTTCAATCCCAAGACGAAACTGAGCAAGCGAGACTCAAGCAAGGAGTTCATAACTGTTCCCGAACGCGTCCTGACCTGTTTCCTCTCCCTTACCCAGACTCCCAATTTCCCTCAATTTCTTTCTCGTTCATTTCACTTATTCTGTTCTCTTATCATTCACTTAAAATGGAAACTACATAAGTGTTGTGCTTATTCAATTATTCTACATTCTTAAACAATCACCTATGCACAAATACACATGTTCAGTAAAGTTACTGATCCAAAATGCCATATGACCTGTATGTCATACAGTTTGAAAAAAAAATCATTATCTTCTCTCGTACCCCTTTGAACATTGCTGTGTACCCCCAAAGGGTACACGCACCCCAGTCTGGATAACACTGGTCTATACAATGTTCATGCCTTCACCTTCTTAATCAATACCTTCCCATATAACTTTTCAGATATAATCAACAAACTTATGCCTCTAGTTTGAACACTCACCTTTATCCCCTTTGCCTTCACACAGTGTTATTATACATGCATTCCTCCAGTCCTCAGGCACGTTACCGTGATCCATTCGTACATTAAAAATCCTTACCAAGCAGTCAACAACACATTCACCCCCATTCTTAATAAATTTAACTACAACACCATCCAATCCCGTCACCTTGCTGGATTTCAAATTTGCAAGGCTTTCACCACCTCTTCTCTTTTCACTAAACCACTCTCCCTGACTCTTTTACTTCGCATACCAGCCCCACCTAAACACTCTACATCTGCCAATCTATTATCGTCAAACGCATTTAACAATCATTCAAAATACTCACTCCGTTCCTACCTTACTTAATCACTACCTGTTATCACATCCCCCTTTGCTCCCTTCACCGATGTTCCCATTTGTTCTCTTGTCTTTCGCATATCATCTACCGCCTTCCAAAAATCTTTTTATTCTCCTTAAAGTTTAATGATACTCTCTCACCCCAACTCTCATTTGCCCTCTTTTCCAACCCTTACACCTTCCTCTGGATCTGCCTCTTTCTCTTACACATCTTCCAACCATTTGCACTCCTTCCTTGTAAGTACCGTCCAAACAACTCTCTTTTCGCTTTCACTCTCTACATTTTTTAATCTTCCACCTTTTGCATGCCACATGCATCTTTTGCACAAGCCACCACTGCTCCCCTAAATACCTCCCATTCTCACCCACTCCCCACACTTCATTTGCTCTCACCTTTTGCCATTCTGCACTCAGTCTCTCCTGTTTTTTCTTCATACAAGTCTCCTTTCCAAGCTGACTTACTCTCACCACATTCTTCTCTTCTACAGTGTCTCCTCTTTTTTGAAAACCTCACACTCGCCTCCGCAAGATAGTGATCAGACATCCCGTCAGCTGCCCCTTTCAGCACATTTACATCCGAAAGTCTCCATTTTACACTACTGTTGATAAATATATAATCTAATAATGCCCGTTGACCATATCTTCTACTCACATAGTACACTTGTGTACATCACTCTTTTTAAACCAGGTATTCCCAATTATCAGTCATTTTTCAGCACACAAGTCCACAAGCTCGTTAACATTTCCATTCATAACACTAAATACCCCATGCACACCATGTATACCCTCAACTGCCACATTTCATACCCTTGCATTTAAATCACCAATCGCTAATACCCGGTATCGTGCACCAAAACTTCTGACACACTCACTCAACTGCTCTCAAAACACGTGCCTCTCATGATCTTTCTTCTCATGGCCAGGTGCACAAGCACCAGTAATCACTTTTCTCCATCCACTTTCGGTTTACCCACATCAAAATACAAAAGTTACATTTCTTGCACTCTATCACATACTCCCATAACTCCTGCGTCAGGAGTAGTACTACTCCTTCCTTAGCTCTTATCATCTCACTAAACTTTCTGAATCTTTCTGGAATCAGTTTCGGTTAAACTGATTTTTTTTCCTAAATTGTTCATTGTTTTAGAGAAATCAATTTTTGATATCTATCATCCACTGCTGCTGTTTACTCTGTGAATTTTCTTTTTTCAACACTGCAAATAAAATTGTAGCCACTAACTTCTCCACTGCAAACCCTGCTCGAATTACCTTAAAGCAAAAAAATGTCTGAAGCATACATCAGTCAACTGATCTCGTTACCAGACTGCTTCAGGTATATCTATACTAGTGCCTTTTGACTTTTCTTTACAATCTTCTTATAATCGCTCCATGAGTTTACAGTTATCCTAGTCATCTATCTCCCTTGTGTCGATGCCTTTACGTGCCCATTTTCCATTTCCCTGCAAAAAATTTGTGTTCACTAACTTTACCAACTACTGGATAAATATCATTCATTATGCTACTGCCTCATACCACTTTATGCTAAGCGGAAACAAGTGACAGCAATGAAGTTGGGGATTTCTCCTGAAAGGAAAATGTTAATTATTGAGAATTCAACCATCACGCAAACTTCACAGTCCACATCGAACTCTCAACAGTATAACACAAATTGTGATTAGATCACTTAAGTCATTAAAGTCATTGTTGCACCTGGCCTGAAGATGTGCCCTGCTGCAAAGCAGTGCAGAAGCAAGTGCTCCGCTGCTGGGGTACATATGGGAAGAGCGGTAGTAGTGAGGAGATTGATGCTAGTAGTGAGAATGCAAGCGAGCTTAGTTGTGCTGAGTTGGGATCTAAGGGTTTCCGAGTCAAGATTGCGCAGTATAAGGTGGGAGTGGCGTGACGTAGCTTGTTTTTTGTTGAGAGATGTGAGTGTAATGTGGACATAGCCCATGATGAGGGCAAGGTATAAGTCAATTCAGGACGGCAGCAGGATCAAGGTATGTCTGAGTTAGTTAGTTTAGAGGATTCTCAGGTTAGATTTATGTAAAACCCATATCAGACGGGATTATTTCAGGCAATGTAATTGACACTATTATATGTTCCAGTGCTGGGGGTAACGATGCTAGGCAGCGCAGAAGTGAGGAGTTTCTAGATAGGTAGCGTGAAGTTGTAGAAGTGATTAGGAGCAGGTAATCTTTCGAAATAGGGAGGTAGCAATGAATGTTTGTTAAGGGCGTTCAGTATCAACTGTCGCCTGGAAGTATCACAGCAAAAATGTAGTAACAATTATATGAAACTGTGATGTATTTTATGACAAGAGTGAAAAGTATGATCAGGATGGGATACACACTATAATGTTAGGTAGGTCAGTTAGAAGGTTAGTAGTAAAGATGTAGTTAGACATCAAGACTAAAGAGGAAAGCGAGTGGTTAACTGAAGTTTAAACAAAAAATACAAAGGTAATAGTGGTAGAAATAAAGGAAAATTCGCAATGGGCTGAGATACCATTAGCAGCGAAAAGTGATCAAAATTACGCAGCCCATGTGCGACAGGACTGTTCACCTCTGTGTCCAGTTTTCGCAAAAAAATCACGCTCTTCTATCAGCGTATTTCTCTTAAATAATCGCAGTAAAGGAAAACAAGCCATGGAGACAAAGTGCATAAGGTGCACTTGACGTTATCATAAAGAAAATGCAGTCGCTGTTGATAATCCAACTCACTGTTTGCGAAAAGTAAACATAAACTTTGAAAGCGCATAACAGGAGGATTAATTTACAGTCTGCCACCCAGACATGAAAGGTAGACGAAGGATTCTATGACCAATTAGTAGAAATTTGTAATATAAAGTACAACCCTGTCACAAATCTTATCATCGTAGTGTCAAAGTGTGGAGAATCCTTGATAGCAACAGTAGACGTGGGCACCTTCCTAAACGTGCCTGCGGCAATTGGCCCACACTCAACCCAGCTGTTCATCGACCTCTTGGGATTGGTCAATAAAATGGATACCTGGCTCAGACTAGAGAGAGAGAGAGAGAGAGAGAGAGAGAGAGAGAGAGCGTCAATAAGTTGTCCTTGATTAGAGCCTCGCTTGACCGTGCCGTCTCAGCTAACATAAAAAAAGAAACCCGCTAGACTTAATTCTAACACCGAGCGAAGATCTCGTCGATGATATCGCGGTTTTAGAAGGTTGCAACAAAAGTGGTCACCGACAAATTACATTTAAGGTAAATATCAACGATGCTTAAGTGTTGGAAACATGATAATCGCTAGGAAAAGAAAAACATTCTAGACACATTTCAGTATCTCCTCACGGGATAAGCCGGGATGACATGAAAGCAGGTCCAGAAGACTTTCAAAGCCGCAGAAGGAACGCGTGTACTCTTACATAACAGGCGGTCATTCTCCAGATGTAAACCAAAATCGTAGAATAGTGAAATAAAGACTTTCTTCTTTTGAAAAGAAAAAAAAAGTCAGAGAGAACAATAAGGAACATGTAAAACAGATTCGGCAAATTTGTGTTGATGAAAAATCTTACTTGTTAAAGTAAATGTAACAATGAATAGATATTGCTTAGATTAGCAAAAGATATCTGGAAGACGCAGATGGTTATGTTAGAATCAAGACAGTCAATAGCTGTCCAACTGGTTTATGCATGTTGAAAACGGTGGCTAGTTCATGATGATACAATACAAGAAAAAGATTTTAAGCACATCCCCTTTTCATTTCTATATCTCATTCAAGAGACAATTCGTGTCCCAGCACGATTTCTGTTACTGATGGATTACATATTACTGCATATTGGCATATACAGTCAAGATATACCGTCAGCACTGAATGGAATGAGAGCAAATGAAATGGTAGATGCTGATATGTTTTATGCAAGGAAACTGAAAGAAACTAGAAATGAGATAGTTGAGCCTTTGGTTGATCTTTTAAGTCAGTCATTCTTTACAAGGAAAGCCCCCAAGGACAGGAAGTTTGCCGCCAGTAGTTAGCAAACTTGTGGAGACCGTCATTCGAGACAATATTGTAAGTCTTATGAAGGATTGTCATTTCATTATCGGTTTGAGACATAGTTTTTGACGCCATCGCTCATGTCTTACCAATGCGTTTCATTTCTGATATGATTAAAAAGTATGTTGAAAGTAAGGTGGTTGATATATTATATGATCTTCAGAAGCATCATATAAAGTTCCTCATCAAATTAGACTATCAAAAGTTAATCTACCTGGTGTATATTATGTTGTAGTTCGGTGCACACAAAACTGATTTACTAACGACAGACAAAAAGTGGTGAGTACGGGTCAAGCCTCAGAGTGGCTTGACACAACAGCTGGAGTGTCGTAATTCTCCTTTTAATGTACATCAGTGACATTGATAATTGGCCGTGTTACAAGATATCAAATTTTCCATTATGATATCTGCTTCTTTCAGTCTCAAAAATTCGTAAATGCTTTCCCTTGTCTTTTCTTTTTTCGTTTCCTAATTTTCTCAATATTTCAATTAAGGCCCGGTCTTGATGTGGACTTTCGTCCCTGGCTAGAGCTTTCAACATAAAAGAAAAGGACGAGAAGCACAGCTACACAAGAAACATAGATTCTACAACTGCTCACTGACTTAAGCAAACTATAGGCAAGGCTCACAAGTGGTAATTGAATTTCAATGTCGATAAATGTAAAGCTTACTTATCGACAATAAAATTGTGAAGGCACATAATACACCCACCTTGATACACCAACGGTGGCAATCTGGCAGAGCCCTATGGTAATCCCTAAGGAGCTGTTATATCGACTTTCCCTGGAACCAGTACTGCACAACAGGCAAGGATACCTTTAGTTAGACTGACCGCATAGAAGAGGTTATCTTGGTTGGGATGGAGTCTTATTGTCCCTTCTTATACCAAATCTTCCTCAGCCGATCTATAATTTGATTGCTCTTGCTCTGATCCCTTTCTCATCAGGAACAAAGCGTATCAGGCCAGGAAACTCTCCCTCACTTATTCTATCCTCATTTTTTTCCAGTATTTAGCTGAGAGCATCTGCAAGAACTTCTTTAATTCATCAAATTCTTTGCTTTTCTGATCTAATCTTTTTGCTGATAAAGCCGCACTTTAAGTTGCCCTAATTTCTTCTAAATACACTTTTGACGGTTCCAAATCTGGTCTTCCTCCTCCACCTCCTCCTACTGAACCTATACTTTCTAGATTCTCCAAGCAAAATGTCTATCGAGTATTCTCCTGACTGCAAGTGGGCGAGGCATATGGTTCAAAAGCCACAGCTCAATTCCTTGCGTGCCTATTTCGTCTCCGTCTGAAAATTCAAACTTTACATTTGCCGTCTCCAGAGTCTTTAGAGCTCTCTATTGATCTAACTTTCTCAGTCGCTAGGAATCTCGTCTTTATTTTTCAGATTACCAATACGACTTTCGCGTTTTCTCTTCTGTGACACCTGTGGACATCATATCTTACGGAATTTGGCGAATTTTTTGTCGTGGGTCCAGATATCTCCAAAGTAGTTGACAGGGTATGGCTGGCATTTCGTTTCTAACTTCCTTTCTTTAGCTTTATTGTTTTTTTTTTCTCTCTGTAATGCATACGTAGCTTCATCTACAGTACGTCCATTGCAGTATTTGTTGCTGGGACGATTTCAATCTTACCCTGTCAATACTGGTGTCCCTCAGGGTTCTGTCCTGCCTCTGCCCACTTTCCTCCTCCCCTAACGATTATTCTTCAACGTCTAACCCTATTCATTCTTACACCGATGATTCCACACTAAATACTGCAGCTCACTTTTCTTCCTCTCCTCATTCCTATGTTCAGTCTTTTCCTAACAATTAGCATACATTTTAACAAACTTCCTCTCTTACTTTGGGTCTGTGCAGTAGTTCGGAATAGAGGCATGAAATCTGGTCAAATTCAATAGTGCAAAATTTTAATTTCTATGTAAGCCTCTTTCTAAATTTCATCCACTTCCAAATATGAGATTCCAAAGCACTACAAGTGAACCAAACAATAATCAAAGTATATTGGGTATGAATAGATTCTCCATTCTAAAAAGATCTGCTTCTTAAAATATGTGGTTTTGTAGGTGTCGTAACTGTTCTTCTAATGAGCAGCTGTTCCGTACCGAAATGGGTCTTATTTGTCCAAATATTGATTAATTCTAACATATCTGGGTTGGATCTGTAACCACCTCTCTCTTAGCCTGAGCGGAATCAATAGTTTTTCGACTTATTAAACATTCTGCGAAAACCTCTCTACAGTCGTTCTGTTACTGTCCTCTTTCTGTTCTACAAGTCTATATCAACCACCGCTTTCATGATTCATCTCCCTGTGTCCCGACCATTTAAAGCATGGACTTTTGGCACTTGATTGGTTGCTTCTTCCTAGAGTTTCTGTGTGGAGACCAATCATGATATTATTGATTGTTTTGACACATCCCTCTCTCTCTTCGACCTGTGAAAAACAGTGGAGACTTATTTCTTCTTCTGTCTTTCCCTCTTCCTATACCTTTCCACTTACGGTCAAGCTTACGGCATTTCATTTGCGGTTAAAAAAAAAAATATCATAGCCTTTCTTGAGGTATATACGTGACAAAGTTGACAAAGTGTAACAATATGCGACAAATTAAAGTCAAGAGAGCAGAGTCCCAGGAACAGTAAAGAAGGTAGATGTGATTTCAGGTTTTAAAGGCAGAACACTCGAAAGCAAGTCTTAGAAACTGATTCTTAATTCTTACCATCCACTAGTGTGTCCCCTCCTAATTGTGTTCAGTTCAGTTGTGCTAATTAGAAAAGGACAGCTATGATATAGATTACCTGGACAAGTTATCAAGATGATTTCAGGTTTGAGAATCAAAGCACTTGGAGGCCGTCTAGCCGAACTTAACTTGCCCAACTTAGCCAAAGAAAGTTTTAAAAGGTCATTTGATAAGGTAATTCAGTCATCAAAGGTTTCGACAGCTTTGATCAAAGCAACTATCTGAGTGAAGATCAGTCTGATTTCACCAAAAATGATAGACACTACCTAGCTGGAAAGATCTTTACTGCAAAAGGAGCGAATGATTTACCAACACCAATAGTTAAAAGCAACAGCATAGATACGTGCGAAGCTAGACTAGATGAATACTTTGCTTCAAGTCCGCAAATGGCGTTATTTGCGCCTCTACGTTTAAGTATTAATACGGGTGACTTTCCTTCGTAATATGTTTATTTTTTTTAGTCTCTACATTGTAATCTTTACCTCTTCTGCGAGAGAACCTAACGGTCTGTTGCTGTTTGCATACCTCTCAATTACTTTGTATCTATGTTATGAAAAACTCTAACATCGGCGAGGAAAGCATCGAGAACGATTTTTCTTTGGTTGCATCGGTGAAGAGGTAATAAGAACGGCTCGTTTATATGAGGAAAAAAAAATAAATAGAGATCTAGTGGCAGCAGGGATCTAGCAGGAGAAATATGAGTGAATATATAGCATCTGTGAGACTTACGAAGGATGTGAAGGATTTGAAATACTTGCTGATGTCCAGTTATACCTGCAAGGTAGCTGACGTCAAGTTAACTAATCCTTTATTTTGTAAAATGTCAGTCAAGAGATCACAAAAAAGTTAGATCATCCCTTCTGTATTCCGTTTGTGATTTTGCCAACTAGAATGAGTTAGAATGGTGGCGCTGGTGAGCCAGGTCCTTGTCTTACTGCTCGAGCTTACGGGATTTCATTGCACTGGTTTATATTTCGCTTGCCTTTGCACATGTTTTGTATGTTTGAAATGTCAAGTGACACTCCTGTTGACCTCTGCGTCATACGTGGGCTGCTTCTCTCCCTCGCCTGCTGGGCTTTCAAGCTGCATAACTAGGGTAGGAGGGCATCAGATTGACATTCATTCCCCTGGATGAAAAATATTCTCCCGTCGATGAAGTAGAAGATGGTGTTAGTGGCGGATCTGAACGATCTGTAAGCTGCCATTTGTGCTGAGGCACATTCCAAGATGGTTGCTTCAGTCAAGATGACGAGTGTGAGGCTAACGCTTGGTATCCCCACTTCACTGGGTGAGGGAAACTCCAAACCTCTGAGAATTCAGGCTGGGGTAAAAATTACCGTACTGAGTTTGAGGAGGCGCCCTCCAGGAATCCTAGAGCAGCGATACCTCTTAGGAGCAGCGTCTGGTTGAGTGCCTTGAGCACTCTCAATCTTTTCATAAGCAGAAGATTCCTATCTCAGGTGTTGATGATGCCACGGAAGTAGTCAAGAGACAAAATTCTATCCTCCCCTTAACTACCCATTGTCTTTTCTTGAATTCAAGACAATATCAACGAGAAAGACGTGGTCTTACTTTAGCACTTTGAACAAAATAAGAAAAAGAAAATGAAACGCATGAACAGAATGAGCCGTTGCACAAAACAATAGAAGAACGAAACGTAAGGATACTGGCATTTATCGCGTGGGAAGCTGAGATGTTAACCTTCAAGAAGTAACTGTTCATATGGTCATGCCAATTGGGGAAGTTGCTGTATATTTCATTGTTCCTCAGCCTTAATCAGCCTGGTCACAGTCAATGGCTTCGTCTGCCATGTGTTCCTCTACGTATATTACATCTAAAAGTCTCTTCTCTGATTTAATGTTCTATGTTATTGACTGTTTATATCACGCATTCAGTGTTGTTGTCTTTTATTACGTTTATCATTAAGCCATTCTGCCGATTACGTCTGATTCTAGAAGACAGAGAAGACTGGCTAATTAGAATTCAAGTCACCTTTTTACTTCATCTGCTAATTTCACCCATACTTTCTTACATATTTAAAGATACTTGTCCCAACACATTTACAGAGCTTGCCTCAGGCCGACTTGACATCATCCAAAAAATTACAATTACAGAACGTGTGGTATATCTTCCCAGGATGAAAGACTCATATATAATCCTCCTCCTTAAGTGGTGCGCTGACGCCATACCTTTGACTAACTGGAAGAATAGGAGTCACAAAAAACCCAGCAGGATGTTCCCACTTATTCGTAAGGCGATGTGTCTGACACGTGGACTTAATTTCTTCCCTTTCTCTCCTTTGCTACAGTTTCCCGTTCTCTTGTCTCATAGAAACAGCTTTTTATTCCATTTTTTTTTTTTTTTAACGTGTCTTTCCTTTTCTCCTACAAGTTAATTTTCCGATGTATTGTCAGTTGAAATAAAAGACTCTTTTTTTTCCTCTAGTTATTACGTAAATCTTTCCTAAGATCAGCTTTAAGTAAGGGGCCAAATTCTACCGGAGATAAGCATAGTTCTACCTCAAGTCTAGAGCCTTGTTGACGCGAGAGACATCTATCCACATAATCCTGCTACCAGCGCTATCATCTTGTTTGGGTGGGTCATCCACTGCTTGCCCTTTAGACCCGAGTACTACAGCCTGTGTGATCTCATCCTTCTCTGCTGGAGGAGTTTGTATGTCCATTATGAATCCAGGAATATGCTCAGAGTGTGAGAAAAATGCTGGGAATGAATGGAGGAATAACTGTTACTAACAGCGAAACCAGTTATAATCCTGGTGTTAGTGAGAGCCATAGTCATCGTTGTCCTGATGTCGCATGGGATGCCATAGTCATGCCAGCCCCAGGGTAGCTGACCAATCACCATATTGGTAAAACTTAAACTTTGCTTTAAGGGACAAAAGATACTGGTGAAGTTTGTGGAAACAGTGGGATAGAAAGAGAGACCATTCACAACCTGTTGTAGTCGAAGAGACTCAGCTGATAAATGGGATCATGATTAACCAGTAATGGCAGATCTGGGTTCTCTCTAGTACACTCTGCATGTTACACAAAGTGCTATATAAATCTGCGAGTTTAATTTCATCTATCCATTCGCGTAGGGTCGCTCCTCCAGCGTTTTCGCACTGTCCTTTAGTAGCGACATGAGCCCTCAAGTTGAACCCTAGGGGGTAGGATAGGAGCTTTGTTGTTTCCAAGTGCTGATACTACCACCGCCAGTGCCGCCAGTATCTCCCTCGGCTGAAGTTAGTTTCCTAGTTTGCTTCCAGATTCCACGAGCCGCAGTATTATCTTTTTTTGATATTCCCATGTTATACTTGTATATGAATGTCTATTTGGTATTTCTGTTCTACTCTCAAAATGGTGCATCAGATGTGCCAAGAAAACTGTGGGCTTTGAAGTATGAGAATGAACTCTAGCTTAGATGTAGACCATGACCTAAACAATGTTTTCAGAAATGGGGCCATAGACAACAATTCTCATTTAAGTCTGGGCAGTCCTGTGAATATATGGCCAAGAGATCTCGTTGGTGTTGTACCAGTGTTATTCGTCTTTATAAATGTAAGCATTAGGGGAAAGTTGCACACTGAGATGGCTGGACTAAAAGTAATAGGAGACTGTTTAGATGACAATAGCTTAATGTGTCTTAGGGACTATTGACTGTTTTTTGTAGGTATCCCATTTTAAGCAAAGCAGCCATGCACTCTAAGGTACTGTTAGCAGCATGTAGACATCTTACTGAAAAAAAGATCCAGTGCCCACTATATGGAGCCAGGAGATCAATCATAAGAATATGGCGAGTGGGATGCCCGACGGAAGGAGATTTCCCTGTTACAGCTCTGGCACAGTCAGCAAACATTCCCCTGAACGTGGACTACCTAAAAAAAAAAAAACCTGCTTTATGATTCTTCAGCTTAAACCATGCAAGTTATGTGAGATGGGTGCCAGTCACCATACAAGACATGGTCTGTCTGTACAAGGTCCACCCAGAGATCGCTGCTGAAACCAATAACGATAATTGCACAATGAACAGGACAAGACGAGCGTTCTCAGTCATAGCTGGTAACCAGGTTCATGAGTAAAAATACTACTGTTGTTTTGTGACACTTTAGCTGAAATACTCATCCAAACTCTCGAGATTCTCAGATGCTGGTTGGTGGCTGGACCGGAGAGGATAAGGACTAGTGTAGAATCTGAAATATCCATCGAGAAAATGTACAGAAGGACGACCTTGATACGGCACCACGATCAGACCCTGAGTTCCTATGGGATCTTTGCTCATCATGTCAGATGTCTGGTTTATGTGATGGAAGAAATGGGCAACTCATTCCTTGAAGAGGGACACGATCTACAAAGATCGGACACAAGCGGCATCATAGACCCGGCTATTGTATCATCTGTTTGCCAGGCTGAGGAGATAGGACAACAACAGTATGAGACTTTAGTGGCTAAACCACTAATCTGACGAGCATTACCTATTTCAGAGTCGATCAAGAACAGACTGTCATTGTTTTGCTAACACACACACACACACACACACACACACACACACACACACACACACACACACACCATGAGACAAGGGGTCCAGGATAACATATCCCTGTTCTCAAAACACCAGAGTGCCTGTCAGTAAGGAGATGGTGACCTTGACATAATTCCCTCACGAAAAGCAAGCACTCCCCTCTTCAGCATCAAACTTAGGCAAACTAAAATTCTAAATTAAAAATCTGACCTGGGATGTCTCTTGAGGTGCATACAGCCAGGTACTGGATGGAGCTGTAATGGTCAAATTCCTCAAACCCCTCGCTGCCAAGTCTTTTGATGACACTGCAGTAAAGGTCGTCTTGCCAGGTATACAAGGGCAGTTGCCACATGCCGGTCGAGTGGACATAACCTGGGGCCAGTACCGTGAGAACAGCACAATCTGTCAGACCAGAAGCAAGAGTTGAAAGAGTATCTGGAGGAGAGTCGATGCATCCACAAATCTTCTGGAAAGCTGGAAACAGTTTCTGTAGGACAGTGAAAACAAGGTGCCCGCTTGGCAAAGCACATAACGCATTTGAAAACCAACAAGCGGGTACTCCCGAACAACGCATTAGATATCTCCATGGGATAGTAGTCGCCGAGCCCCTTGCGACCAAGGGGGAGGCTGGTAAACGAATAATTCTGTATCTGGCAGATAGTCAGTGAGGTTTTTGGAAAGGATTATATATACGCAGATAGTCAGTGAGGATTTTGGAAAGGATTATCTGCGTATAGTGGATACAGATATGGTCGTCTTGGCTGTATCAGCAACACCCAGGAGCTCTAGTGGCAGTGGGAGAGGTCAGCACTTTAGATACATACCTGGCCACGAGACTGCAGCATCCCCTGGTCCCGGAGAGTCCCAGGCTCTACCATCATTCCATGGTTGCTCTGGGTGTGACGCAGTTCAGTAAAAGGGGAGAGAAGACAGCCTGAGACATCTGGAGGAAATATGTCCCCGTGACACATGACACCTGGAAGGAATAAGCATATGTTGACTTGATACATGACACCCGGAAAGCACATGTCCACATGACCAAAACAAAGAACCAATGAAGACGTAGCTTTACTGGAGCGGTTCACTATCCTGCACTATGACCGCATCAGTAATATGGTCGGTATATACGAGGCTCCAAAAAGGACTGCTTGTGAGGGTTCGATTCTCCGACCGGACCAGCGCTGGTCCAGTCTCAGGGTGGGACACTGCCGGGGAAACGTGTTAAGAGTTGCCCATGAAAGGCCATTCCCCGGGGATTGAGGTTGGACTTGAACCGTTCACCTGGAAATCTATGTGGACCACCCTACCTGAGGCCAACTTCTCATGGAAAGAACTGCATTACAGGATGCACAGAACGATACAAGCTCAAGAAAAAAGAGTTTTGGCATGCACTTCCCTGGGTCGGTGTGATAAAAAAACTAGCGTAGTTATGGTTTTGTTAATAATTACAGCGCTAATCTCCTGTATCAATACCTAGTTGCTATTTTGAATTTCAGTTGGTTACAACCTAAGCAAAACTCCTCATGTCGAAAATATTCGGCAGTAATTTTTCAAATAGCCGGACGTGGGCTATACCTATGCCAAGTTTCAAGCCTGGAGGTCAGAACCTACAATTACTTCAAATATCGGCACAAACCTGCCTGACTGTTATTTAGTATTCCTACGTTCGTTTAGTATCTCTCTGCTGATCTGATTTTCCCACGTCAGTCTCGTACGTTAGTATTGATCCCATAATCTGACGATGATATATATCATTATTTACCTCATATTCCTACGTTTTTTTCTGTACATCATTGTTTATCTGATACTCCCACGTCGATCAGGTATATCACTATTTACTTTGCATTCCCGTAATCCCTGTGTTTATATCTTATTCCAGCGTCCCTGTATCCAACATCATTTATTTATCTTATGTGTTACGTCTCATTCAGGTGTTTACGTCGAACTCCGCTGCTCGAATCATAACCTAGTATTTGCCTCGGTTTGCGATGTTTACCTTATACTCAGCGATTTCTTCGTATCTCTAAATTTCCCTGACCTTTAGCGCTTCTTGCAATATTTTCCTGCAGTCACAGATTTAATTGAAATAGATCTTGATATAAATGATGAAGTTGCAACAATATATCCTTATCAATTTTACTATAAACTGACTTTCTTCCTTGCACAGTATAATATTTCCAAGCGCCTTCTCTACAACCTTGCCCATTACCTTACCTCTGGCTTTGAGTTATGAGAGAGGTGTGTCAGTAACTCACTCTCTTAGAAACTTCCCGTCATCCTCTGTTCTAACACCAGGAGGTACATTATGAGAGCAAGGCCAGAGGTATCATCCTTGCAGCTTCTGTAATGAGCACCAGATTGAGAGTTTTCTTAAGTCCTGGACAACATCTGATCCGATGGTTCAAAGTTCAGGTGATTTTCCCTCTCGCACGTATAGCAGTGTGATGATGACTCTGGTCGTGTTGCATGTAAAGAAAATTATACTGAAAAGTATATGCTGCCTCCAGTGGTGCCTCGACTTTCATTTGCTATTGGTTCTACAATACTTCGCTAGTGCTTCCACTGTTGCTTTACTGAAAGCATATCTGCGTTAAACTAGGAAATTAATTTTGGATATCTGAAGCCTTACGTATTTTCTCGAGTGGTCCTCCATCAGATCGTTCTCTTTGGCAGACATCACTGATATTTTCATTCTACTGATCTGTCATCAACAGTATACTGAATACCCTCATTGATGTTTCTATTGGCTTGTGGATTAACATTCATGAAGTTGGAGATATCTCAATTAAAACAGTCCAGCGGTAACATTTGATTAATACTTGAAAATCCATCTAAATCCACTAACTACTTTATATGCATTGGAATATTCAGATTACATGACGATCACTGTAATGGAAATATGTGGTAATTTTATATAGTACCTAATGATAAAACGTTTTGATTAAGGGGAAATGTAGTTAGGCCATCAGATATGAGATCCCAGTCCCAAGTGCCTTACAGACCTGTAGTCAGCTGTACTGAGATAATAATGAGTGACATAATCAGTGAACTAAAGTTGATGGCATGAATTCTCCTAATATGAGACTCGGTAAAATGTCAAGATAATAACCGCGGTTCTCAACATGACCATAAGATGCGAGTTCTCATCACTTCCGTAACATCCAAAGTTTCCTCCATCACCATAACAACAACAATTCCAATCATCACCACTATATACACAATCCCATCCATCACCACAACAGCCACAACTCCCTCTGTCATCTCTACGGCTGAGATTTCCTTCAATAACAACAACAGACAATAGTTCATCACTTTACTCCAAGAGCTATGGTTCCTCCATCACCACAACAACAGAGGCTCTCCATCACCAAAACAGCCACGGTTCCACCATCAACATGATAGCCACGGATCCCCGTCACTGCAACGGTCATGAGTCCTCTATCACTACAATATCACGGCTCTTCCATCACCAAAACAACACAGGTCTGCCATCACCACAACAGCCACGGTTACTCTATCATCACAACAGCTTCGATTCCTCCATTACCACAACAACACACGTTTTCCGTGAACAAAACAGCCACGGTTCCTCCATCAACACGATAGCCACGTATCTTCCATCATTACAATAGCCACGGTTCGTCCATCACCACAACAGACACGGTTCATCCATTACCATAACAGCCACGGTTCGTCCATCATCACAGCAGCCACGGTGCCAATGCGTATAAGACAGTCTTGTTTCGTCACGAAGCCGAAGTAGTGGAGCAGTGACATAAAGAACTGCTTGTTGTCTAAGAAAGTAACACAGAAAACACTAAAAGAAAACTATACGTCAAAGTAAACGTTAGTGTGAAGCATATATTGCTGAAAATAGCATTGGAAACCTTAAAGACTTTTATAGTCATGTTAGAATTAAGGGGGTCATTACCCAGCCAACTGGGCCAGTGATTGCAGAAAATGGGTACTTGATTCAAAACACCGAAGACATGGCAAAGACTGAAAACGATCTATTTTTTCATCTATCCTTACAGTCGAAGATACATCTTATTATCCTGAATCCAGTTCCATTGCTAAGAAGGGAACCATTTTACAATATATGAATGCAACAGATAAATAAATACTATCAACGCTAAATGACATGAGAACAACTGAAACAGCAAGCCCATATAAGCTTTATCCGAGGACACTGAAGGAAGCGTAAATTTGGCTGCAGAATTCAAAAAGTCACTTGCTATGTGAAATGTTCCAGAGGTATGGAAATTTGCCAATGCAACAACGATATTCAAAAAGGCAATAAATTGCTGCCCTGCAATTATCGTCCAATTAACTTAACATGTGTGATTGGTAAACTAATTAAGACCATTATTCGTGTTAAGATTGCAAATCATATAGAGGACCAACATTTAATAAACAATTATCAGCACGATTTTTGACGTAATCGCTCCTGCTGGACATACCTACTTGATTTCTTTTAAGAAATTATCTACATGTATGATGAGAGTAAAGCAGGTGGTGTCATCTATTTAGATTTTCAAAAAGCTTTTGATAAAGTTCAACATCAAAGGTTACAAACAAAAGTTGAGTTACATGTTATAGATGGAGCTTTACTTCCTGGTTAGGAAATTGGCTGACTTACCGTAAACAAAGAGTAGTGATTAATGGTCAAGCGTCTGAATGGTTAGACGTAACATGGGGTGTGCCACAGGTATCGTCGGTTCTCTTTCTCATACATATTGATGATAGTGATAATGTACTTCACTGTATGATCTCTAAATTCGGTTCTCTTTCTCATATATACTAACGATACTGATAATGCATTTCATCGTAAGATCTATAGACTGATTTTTTCTCACATTTATATTAACGATATTGATAATGTGCTTCAGTACATCAACAATATTTATAATGTACTTCGCTGTAAGATCACTAAATTCGAGTATGATACTAATTTGGGAAATAAATGTTCAACAGAAAATGAACTCCTACAGCTTAAACTGATGTCAGCAGACTGATGGACTTGGCTAACAGGTAGCAAATGACTTTTGATATTGATTAGTGCAAAGTAGATAAGAATGAAAAAGTAAGCTTCAATATGAATTCTTTTCAGCTGCAATAGGTTACTGAGGGAAAGGTCTTGGGTGCAATAATTTCTGGTGACCCAAAGCCAAGCAAGTAGTGTAAGTAGCAGTAAAAATAGCGAACAAAATTCTTGGATTCATACGAAGGACTTTCGAATTTAAGTCCAGGAAAGTTATCCTTACTCTTTACATCTCACTGGTGCGTGCTAGTCTTGAATATTATGTCCAGTATTAGTCACTCTACTTGAGGAAAGACTTAGAGGGAATAGAGAAAACAGAGACGAGCTTTCCAGTCTGAGGAACAAATCCTATGAAAGCCGACCAATCCAATTCAGT
Source organism: Panulirus argus (assembly GCA_038088735.1). Lineage (NCBI taxonomy): Eukaryota > Metazoa > Arthropoda > Malacostraca > Decapoda > Palinuridae > Panulirus > Panulirus argus. The sequence goes on from JAYMFT010195787.1 coordinate 21,418, forward strand.
CTATGTAGCCTAAAAAAGAGAATGATGAGAAGTGATTTAATACAGGTATTCAAAATCATTAAATTCTTCGACAAGCTCGATCTAACGAGCTACTTAAGGATAGAATCGTCTAATTTCACTCTCATTAATAGATGTAAATTAGTGGGCAAATGGTTTACCTTAAATGAGGCGAAGAACTTTTCCTTCAATAGGATTCTTAACATATGGAATGATTTACCAATCAAAGTAACTGAAAACAGTGCCATAGATGAGTTTAAGCAAAGACTTCATAATTTTTTCACTTCAGATCCAAAACTTACATTATTAGCACCTCCTTCATTATAACATAAGTTTACAGGTATTCCTCTTTAACACATCCGTTTGTCTAGATACTCCTACCACGTTAATTCAATAGTTTCTGATCGCTTCCACCACCACAAAGAGTCTCCGTAGGACCCTTTGGTCTGTTACTGTCTGAACTCAGTTGCACTTTTGTATTCAGTTGTCTTTCCATCACCTCAGCAGCCATATATGCATACATCTTCACAGCAGCCATGGTTCCTTCCATCTCCAAATATGCCATAATTCCCTCTGAGAACAGTTATTATTTTCATTACAACATTAACCCCAGTTTCCTCCAACTTAGTAGCTCCCTGAGACTGCATGCAAATTCAGTACTTTTATGTTATTTACAATAAGTTTACAATAGATGTTAGCATGGTTGTCTGCAGGGACCTCAAATGAGTAACTGTGATTGTGTTAATAACGCACTTTCTACGGTATATAATCAGAGCAAATGAATCTCAGAGTAACTTGATGATTGTCTGAAAACAAACATGAACTCGACGGATGTCACCAGTATGAGCACAACAGATGTCGCTCTTCTGTGACTCTTCGTTTCACTGTTTATTCTTGTGTGTGAGTGAGTGTATATTTGTGAATATGTGCGTGGTTATGTATATGTGCGTTAATATGCTTTTACGTGTGTGTACCTTTTGCATGTATGTACATCTGTATGTATATATATTTTGTGTAGGAGTGTATATAATTTACCACTAATCTCTGACCTTAGATATAGTTATCTTACAAGTCATATAATTTAACTCAGTTGTCATCACCTGCTCTTGTGATTCTAAGAACTGTACGAGAATAATGATCAAGTTCACTTCCCAGGATACCATCAGGTCCCACCTGCCCAGGCAGGTAGCGCCAGGAATGAACACTCCATGATAGATTAACAGCTGGGGGGAGTATGAGCCTTGTGGCTGTTCCACGGGAGAAGTCACTTAGAATAAACTTGTGAGACGTATTATGTTCTGAGCATTTTGTATGAAGCTATTGTCATATAGAAATACGTTCTAGAAAGCGAAAATAACACAAATTAAAGCCAGCGCGACTAACGGTCGCCATATGAAACTGGTATTCCACTGTGCGTTACTGGATAATAATGGATCCGTGGATGTTATGATGTGACAACAAATGCGTTGCGTGATATTCTAAGTATTTCACTTATAAACCAATCGTCATATCACTTCATATTTTACTAGTATGAGATCACTTAGGTAGATTTTACTCAATAGAACTCCAGAAAGTTGCAGCAAAATGAGATTTGTAATGTTTAAATTTCTATTATATATAGGGCCAGATTTCTTTTTAATGTGGCAAAGTTAAAGGGATTCACATCTATTCACCTGTTGCAAGAGGATATTTTCAACAAATCATCATCATACTTGACTTATGTGAAACATATATATTTTCAGATACATCGAATCATGGAGTGTGCAATTTACCATCGTCTGACGAACCATTTCATTTCATTTCCCAAAGTTGACTGCGAAAACAAAATGCTCATGACAGCAGGAAGTAATGAAAGATGTTACAGAGGGTTGACGATGACGTCCGGTGGTCACCCGGCAACAAGATACAATGGAGTACAAAGAAATTGAAACAAAAAGAGACTACTGGGTCCTTTCTAGATTGCCTGTGATAGTGGAAGATATCAGAAACTCACAGACTGATATGGCAAGATTTAAAAGTACACACGTAATCCAAAGAAAATAAACTGCTAATTTTCAGTGTGACTCTGGAGACGAAATTTATACAAAAAGTGGCAGTAGGTCAAGAGTAAGGTGCTTGGGTTGAGGAAGAGGGCAAATGAGAATTGGGGTGAGAAAGTATCATTAAACTATAGGGAGAATACGATGTTTTGGAAGGAGGCAAATAATGTGCGAAAGACATGAGAACAAATGGGAACGTCAGTGAGTGAATGTGGCAAGTGGGGAAGTGGTAACAGGTAGAGATGAAGTGAGGAAACGGAGTGAGTATTTTTAAGCACTGTTGAATGTGTTTGATGATAGAGTGGCTGATGTAGGGTGCTTTGGCCGGGGTGGTGTGCGAAGTAAGAGAGTTATGAAGGGTAATTTGGTGAAGAGAGAAGAGGTGGAGAAAGCCTTGCGTAAGATGAAATGCTGCAAGGAGGTTGGAGTGTTTGCTATCGCTATTAGATTTAATAAGAATTGGATGACTGTTTGTTTGATTGGTTGGTAAGTATATTCAGCGTATTCATGGATCATGGTGAGGGGCCTGAGGATTGGCGGAATGCATATATAGTGCAACTTTATAAGGCAAAGGGGATAAAGGTGAGTGCTCAAACTACAGTTGGATAAGTTTGTTAAGTATACCTGGTAAGTTGTATGGAGGGTGAAGGCATGTACAGACTATCAGATTGTGGAGGAGTAGTGTAGTTTCGAAAGTAGAAGAGGGTCTGTGGATCAGGTGTTTGCTTTAAAGAATGTGTGTGAAAAAACACTTTAAAAAACAGATGGATTTGTGTGTGGCATTCATGGATCTGGAGAAGGCAGATGATAGAGTTTATAGAGATGCTTTGTGGAAGGTCTTAAGAATATACGGTGTAAGCTGCTAGAAGCAGTAAGAATATTTTTATCAACTGTGTAAGGCTTGTGTACGAGTAGGAAGAGAGGAGAGTGAATTCTTCCAAGTAAAGGTTGGTCTGCGCCAAGGAAGTGTGAGGCAAGGGTGCGTGATATCACCATGGTTATTCGTTTGTTTATAGATGGGATGGTGAGGGAGCTGGATGCCAGAGTCTTGGAGAGAGGAGCGAAAACGCAGTCTGTTGGGAGAGAGGGCCTGAGAAGTGAGTTAGTGGTTGTTTGCTGATGATACAGCACTGGTGGCAGATTCGAGTGAGAAACTGTAGTTCGAAAGGGTGCGTGAAAGGAGAAAGGTGAGTAAATGTAAATGAAATCAAGGTTATTAGGTTCAGAGGAGTTAAGGGACAGGTTAGTTGGGGCACTTCACATATGTACGAATAACGATGTTGGTGATATTCTCCCTAGACTCAACAGCCTAGTCACCTCATTAAAGATTACAAGTAAAGAAGGAAATGAGAAAACCATACTATTCTTGGATGCCATGGTGCACACACATATGAACCAGTTGAAGTTCACCACTTTTAGAAAACCTAGAAATGTTCATATGTATGCATTTCTACTCAGCTTACTACGATAAAGCAACAGAATCTGCGTTTCCCTCAATATCATTCGTTCTTACCGCATTTGCAGTCAATTATTTCTTGACTGTGAAGTCAACAAAACCTATGAAATTGTATTATCCTCAAAGCACTCCAAGACCTTCCTTGACATATTTTTGTGTAGTGCATAAAGAGTTTTTTCAACTCAAGAGCCGAGAAACCTTACCACACTAGAAACCTTCTAGCGCTAACGTATCATTGCTCCAACTCCTTGAGATATCTGATATCAACATTGCATCCAAGAACAGCATGACAGAGAAAAACGTGCTGACGAAAAACCATGCAAGGATTGCAGTAAAGTTTACTTGGGACAAAGTGGAATAGGACTGAATTTAAGAATAAAGCAGCATCAGCAGAGTGTTTGTATTACATATACGAGACTTTGACCACTCAGTTGACTGGTAAAATTGTCATTCAGCTGTAAATAATGATATCATAAAATCTAGCATCATTAAACACGGTTTCTATAGAAATCTCAATATCAGTCAGGCATGTACAAATTAGATCTTTTCATAATCAAAGAATTGTCGTCGTGTATAAGTCTGTGAACTAAATCATGTACCGACAAACGCTTATGGTCACCTGATACATGGCTCTGGCCACTCTATCCTTTGATGAACCAAACATCTCTCTCTGTAGATCAAGCATCCTTGAACTAGCACGCCTAAAACTCAACTCAAGACGTCATGCTCCTTACTTGTCTCATA
>JAYMFT010195788.1:0-11774 GCA_038088735.1 Panulirus argus
CTCACTCTCTCCTGATATTTCTTCACACAAGCCTCCTTTCGAAGCTCACTCACTCTTACTACTCTCTTCTCGACATTTTCTCTTCTTTTTTGAAAACCTCTACAAATCTTCACCTTCGCCTCTAAAAGGTAGTGATCAGACATCCCACCAGCTGCCCCTCTTAGCACATGAACATCCAAAAGTCTCTCTCTTACAAGCCCATCAATTAATACATAATCCACTATTGTCCGCTGACCATCTCTTCTACTCGTTATGAACCCAACGACTGAAAAGGCATTATACCATTCTGAGAAACAAGCAGCTTTATCAATACACGTGTCTCTTATTTTGCACTGTTCTAGAGAGAGATTTTTTTCAGGCTGAGATTAGAACGCATACAAAAGTTCCTGACGACTTGTATTAGTATATCCTATCAAGAGAAGCAACGGAACACTCTACAATACGTTACGTAGCTCAGTTATATTCCTACGAGAAGACACCGATAAATTTTCAATCAAGACAATATGCATTTGGTACAAGTGTGTCGGCTGATTTATGTGCAGCATTGGTCGTCCGGGCTGTATCCTCCAGCAGAGTCCGCACAAGGAGACCGCCGCCGCCACTCTCATGTTATAAATGATGACTTCCAGGAACCCTTAGTCACACGAGGTTAACTCCGCCATTATCTCTGTGTTGGAAGATTCAATGCATTGTCTCACTCATGGTCCCTCGTGAACACTCAGGCAGGATAACGACTCCACCACAGCTGCTGCGACCCAACACTTGCTAGCATCACAAGGGCAAGTTTGTATACAATACACAGACACGAGATCAGGATAATTAGAATCCTCGCATGGCACCTCACGTTAAAGTAAGGATGATGGTATTCAGCATCTCTGCAGACCAATCATCTTAAAGAAATCGTCGTGATTTCGTGTCAAGTTCACTGTAGACACTCAGGAGAGAGATTCTGAGAAGAGAGATGTGAGGGCACTGGTTGCTGATTGTGCTGGTTGGGGAATATCTTGATAGTATGGGCACTGCAGAGTATATAGTCTTTACAGAAACATCATTTGAAGCGGGGTAAGGGATTCCACCTTAATGCTATAGATCTAGAAAGTAGAAAGAAAATTAACATCGATATAACAATCATTTAGGAGGTCAAACATGTCCAAAACAAGTCCGTAACGAGAATCTAGCAGGTAATGAGAGACTTACAGACCTCCGTGGTGTAGTAGTTAGCATTACGGACTATGAGTCAGCACGGACCAGCCTTAGGTCGTACCCGCATGGGTTCGAATCTTAGGTGTTGCAGTCGGCCTACACCCAACCCTCAAGACTGGTCGAGAAATGGGCACCAGGCTTAGGCTGGGAGTAAAGACATAGTACATATACATATACATTTAGTTAAGCGACGGAACAACACGAGTGTAAACCTTACTTTCCGAGACACACAAACAGTAATCACTTTTCTCACAAGATAGAACTACATATAACGGGACTCCGCTGTTACTACCCATTTTATCCCGTCTCAGCCATCTGATCAGACCCCAATCAATCTAGCAGTCCTGCTGGACCCCTAGCGCACCAGATGATACCTAAACCCCACCCCGACAGCACACACACACACACACACACACACACACACACACACACACACACACAATCTGGCCCCTAGATTAAGCCTTCTTCTACCTAAACGCTTAGGGAGTATCGTCCCTTTAAAGCCGCAAGATATACTCCTCACTGACCCTGACCTTTATATCATGCCTGTCCCTTTGCCAGCCCTAAGTTTAGGTGCCCAAACAGTTCTTCTCCTCAGGTCAGACCAACAGTAACAGCCCTTATATCAGAACCACTCCACCCAACGCTCACGTCATGAAGAAATTCAAGAGTGAAGCTAACTAATGGACCTTCTTGGCAATTCAGATCACGATATATTATGGGTCACTGGAGTTAGGGTTCTCCAGAGAGTGGGATTCGTAGGTAGACGGGTTTTTGGACCAGTGAGGTTCCCGGAACAGGGTAGATTTACCACGACTGGGATATCCAGGCCAACGTGAATCCTGAAACAGTGAGACTCTTGAGTACGGTGAAGGGCCAAAAGGACTTCCGAACAGGTGGGACTCCTCGGGTACTGGGATCGCCTGGCAAATTGGACTCCTATGATAATGGGATACCCGAGCAAATGAGGGATTCCCGGATGTTCAGGATGGTGAGTAACTATCTCTTTATACTATATAGAGTGGCAGTTCTTCAATCTTGAGGATTCCTTATGTTAACCTTCATCACCTAACAACTTTTTCAATTGAAGGAATGAATAATGTGAAATTTCCTAGACACGGTAATCTGGAGGACTGATTTGGGCCCAAGATTCTTGGTGTATTGGAAGCCTATGAAGAGGGACAATTGTACTGATTTCCTTTCAGACCACAGCGTTAGGACAAGGTCAGGTATTATCATAGGGTTCTCTCTCATGTCCTTCATGATATGCAGCGATGAGCACCTGCAGCAGGAGGGGAATTATATGATAGTAGTGTATAGCAGTGTCTTTAAGACTTGGCTGGGCTAACCCAAGGGTCAGATGATTAAACCTCAAAAGAAAGCGAAGAGAATAAAGGAGAGAAAAGGTATAGTAAAGAAATGGAAGAATATAATATGAAAGCGAATACTTTGACAAGAAATATAATCCTAATAGTGCCTAACTCGCAAAAGGCACAAGTCGTAGACAGTTTCTTGAAAAGGGGACAGGGTATACATTGCATCATCTGGAAAAAAGACTAGGGAATTTATACGACGGAAACGAGTGGGTAAGACAACACCAGTAACGTAACAAGCATAGATCATAAAATCTCTTGCAGTGGATGCCAACAAACCTGTTTCCGTGAAACAGCGTGCATTAGAAACAAGAGTGACGGAACACGAAGGAGACCTTAGGAGCCATAGAGCGTCGAATGCTGTTGCGATACACGTGCATGAGAAAGGGGCGTCTACCCAAGTGGTATGGATCCCTCGTGTTGTATCATGGACTAGAGATGAGGGCAAGATTGGTCGAAGAAGCGGCGCATATACGGATACAAGATTCCTCGAATACGAGGTCGAGACTTGTCCTGCAGCGTGGAGATTCCTGGTCAGACTAGGATACGTGAGTGGTGGACATGAAAGGGGCGGGGCTTTCGGGCCAGTTTAGCGAACGGTATAACGAGAACCAAACGGACGCGAGGCCAGCTAGATGGGAAACGAAGCGCGTATACAAGCTTCATGTTATCCTAGTATGTTATTCTACTTCAGGAAGAATTTGTGTCGAAAAGTCTAGAATAAAGTCTCGGCTGTAACTTCGGGGTATCTTTACTCCGTGGTGTGCGGTTACTGGCAACTCTTATATGTTTACGCTGAAGGTTAAGGCTTCTGGTGGGTTGCAATGAAAACTCAGCTTTGAAATGGAAAAGAAAAGCATTGAATCTTGTAGATAAAAACATTAATTAATAACTTACTAAAATATCTATTATCAAATTGTGAATTTATAAATAAATTCATGGCGCAGTACCCTACCAACTAGGTTGCACCACTTTGTCCTATACATTGACACAGGCATCAGTGTTGTTATTAAGAAAAAACTTGATTTACGTTGACAGAAATGTAGAACAAAGTATATATTCTACTGTCTGAGAGAAAACACGAGAGAAAGAGCATTTAGGGAAAATCCATAACATCAGATCTTTCAGTATCCTCATCCTGCGGTTGGTAGACTACCCATGGATTCAGATTTCCTCTGTTGTATATCTACTATTTTATGTCTCCCATTGTAATATTACAGTTGTATGTCTCCTTACTAAAACTGTGTACATGCTTATGATTCTCTTCTGATGCTGACACTGTTGAACTTAATACTGTCTTCTTTATTGCCATAAAAGAGCGCACCTTGCCGCCACTCTCTGTTGCTGCAGCAAATTACGAGACAATTAGTTAGCTGGCAACGTCGACGCTGCAGCTGACTGTTCAGGATTTTCTGAGCTTTTAAACTGCTTCTCTTCCTTCCTGCCTCGTTACTCTCTGATAAGACAGTTTGCTCAACTGCGCGTGATGACATTGTTTATTTTTTTTTTCAACTGATTAGTATCATATGCTCCAGACATCGGACTATGTCTTAGAATGTGAAAAATATAGCCGTTTAAAGATAGATCTAAACAAACCCTGCAAGAAATGTCACAACACCTCATTGTTAATAAGAAAATACCTGAAATTTTAAGTTTGTATCTACTTTTTGCATCTAGTAGGTAAAACTTACCATATGAGACTATGTAGCCGTGTAATGTAAGTAATATCAACCCACTGAGGTCTGACTAAGACCCTTTGTGACCTCTGTAATCCTTTTGCGCTACCGCTCACAGGATGAGTATGGGGTGCACAATAGATTTGCCGGGGTTCCCGTCACGAATCAATCAATACATTACCGAGTGCTCGAGTAGCTAATTATTAACTCCGGTCAGTTGGTCTTGTTGGTCAGGTGGGCTATGGGTTGAACCATGTCCTGAGAGAGGCGAAGATCTCTCATACATAAAAGAAATATGTCAAGTTCAATTTGCACCGTCATGGTGAGATATGAAAGTGCCTGAAGACGTTGAAACACTTGCAAGTTCGGTTACTGTAAAGTAATACTTGATATTTATAGATGAAGTATAACTGAAAGTCAGAACCAAAAGATAACAGGACTGTGTCTTTCGTCAAAGGCTGACTTCGTCATAAAATTCACTTGGATATGAAAATATTCAGCTGGTCTTTTCAAAAGCATTATTGCACTGTTTCTCTGCGTAATTATCACTATATTTTGATTTATACTCACACGTGTTTGCCTATGCATCCTCCCCTTCTTTTCCATCTGCTCACGCTATTCCAGTGGCTTTGTTCACCTCACAGCGATTACTCCTCTCTTACTAGAAAATAAAAAGAAATATTTTCTGGACGGATACCCAAGATAGAATATAAGTAACAGTGCTCGTTAAGGACTCAGATCCTTCAGCAGCATTCCATATACAAGCTGTTGGTCATGTCTCCACACTAGATCTGCCACCACAACTCTGGTGTGTCCATCAGTCCCGAATCGTCTGACTCTGGATGTTCTATAATCTTACTGTTTACTTTTCACACACACTTTAAGCATTTTTTAACTTTTTTTTTTTCCAATCGCTTACTCAATCCGGTCATATCCTATCGGAAGGGCCGACCTCCCTGCCCATTCGTCACATTCTACTGATGATCACCACTTGTATAAAAGAGGATCTACAGACACCATATCCTTGGACCAAAAGTTTTACATTTGTAAACAGAACTAAGCTATTTTAGCCTGTCTTCAGGTCGATCCATCCTTGGCTTGTCTTTTGGTCACTGTGAGCTGCGTCACCTAGCGTGCTGGTGGTGAAACGTGTGTCTGTCCTGCGTCACACTGGTATATGACATCCCCCGTTATAGCATGGCCAGAGGCTATACAGGTAAGTAGCTATGATAGTTGAACGTAACCCAGAAACCATCACCAGTTTACACAGGCCACATTCGAAGACATTATTCTTGTTACATCATCCTACCGTCATAGATGATAATCAAAGTTTTCTGAAAGGAACAAGTCAACAAAATGAAACACTTCCGGCAGTATTTTTTGTAGTTTCCTGAAGCTTTAGAATCCATCATGCTATGACTGAGGATCAGTAAAAGTTAACAACACAGCAGGGTAAAATTTTGAATTAGGAACTCCTTACTGTTCCACCCTACTGTATCCCTTCATAAATGTTTCTGTAAAAGGATTCTTCCTACACTGTGATAAGGACAACATCTTAGAATAAAAATGGTAGTTGAAAATACAGCAACATTGCTGGTCCTTTTTTTACGTGAAAATCAGCAAATGATTTACTATTTTCTTTCATATATTTCGTATGTCATATTCACCTGCGGACATCTATAGTTGACTGAGCTTCAGGCAGATTTTCAAACCAAATATAAGACTTAGATGAACGGCGAAATGAACAAATACGAGAGTTCCTTAAAACATGTGCGAAACACCTTCATACATTTTGAGATTACAATTCTCAGAATTACTTTGACTGATTCAGTTTGCTGATAAAATGAATATTTCTACCTAGCGATGGTTATATCTTAGCCAGTCATATCCAGGTAAAAGTGCAGTTAAGATGGCTGAGTAACAGAGATATTTCTCATTCAGCGCAAACAGTATAAGATTCTTGCACAGAAATAGACTTGCCGTAAATAATTTCAGCTCATGCTACAGTTCAGTGGATATGTGCATAAGAATCCGGAAACTATGTCTAGCTCGGGAAATTAAATCTGAATTTCTTCACCACATTTTCTGAAGCATTCCTGTTGGTAAATTTCAAGAAATACAATAGCGTTCCTTCCCTAGATCCACCACTTCTCACAGCGCTTATACTGAAAACTGAATAAACATTTCCGAACATGGAGCGACCAGGGAACCCATTGAATGGTTTCTATGGCTAGGCTGTTAATAAGGAAAGCTTTGGTTTTGGTGCATTATACGTGAAACATAGGAAGTGGATGTGAGAAAATGCGTGACGTTTCTTCGTCTACTTCTGACGTTTTTCACTAACGCGAGAAACTGCAAATAAGTGCAGGGACCAAGGTCCTAAGTATATTGAGGAGTGTGTGGAAAGAAATCTCACTCTCTGTCTAGGCAAAGTTGGGAATGTTTGATGGTATAATATTCCCGAAGGCTTTGTATGTATGTGAGGAAGGGGCCCAAGGTGAGAAATACGGAAGAGTGTAGCTGAGTTGGAATTGAAGTGTTTAAGGATAGTGTGTGGTGTGAGGAAGGCTGATCATATTAGAAATCATTGGGAAAGGGAGAAGTGTGGTAGTAAGAAAGGTAATTACGAGGGACCTGAAGAGAATTTGTTGAATTGCTTTGGATATAAGGAGAGGATGAGTGAGGTAAGATGATTAAAAGTGCATACATATCGGAAGTGAAGGGAACAAGATGGAGGAGGTGGAAGGATGGAGCAAGAGATGTGATCCAGGCCTGAACATGCACGAGTGTGTGAGGCTTGCATGGGACAGAGCTCACTAGAGCGATGTGGTATACAGAGGCGCGACACGCTGTCAATGAACTGAAACAGAAAATGAAACCGATGCACCCTCACCCCAACTCTCATTATTCATCTTCATCGTTCCATACACCTCCCTCTTGACCACTGCCACTTCCTCTTCAATATCACCCGATCACTAATATTGCTTTCCTACAAGGAACGACCATACGCTTCTTTTTCTTTTTCGCTACCAACGGAACTTCGTCGTCCCATCACTCGCAACCCATTCCCACGTTCCTATATCTCACCTTCTGCATGATGATATACTAATTTCGTACATGTAGATATTGACGTTGATTCCGAGAGACTTTCCTGTAGATTTGATTCCCGTAAGTAACTGGTTTACTACCGACTCTCTTCATAACTGATTGCCTTGCCACATCTCGAGAAAACATTCGTTTCTCCTCGTTCCCCGCCCCACTATTGCTTTCCACTTCTCCGTTAGGTGCCTTTTCGTCTTCCCACCATCGCCACCACTTCCTCCTCCTCTCTGCTCTTCCATCACACTTCGTCAGTATTTATCTAAATGAAGGCAACGTGTTTTGACTAAAGATAAGATGTGGAAGATATCTGCAGACTCTTTACATTACTGCTGTTATCTCTTCCTGCTCCTATTCACTTCCTTTTTACGTATCACACACCATGTTATCTCTCTCCGAGTTGCCTCCATATTCTAGTAAAGGAGGGCACAACACAGATACGTCTGCAACACGAGCCTCCCCTCCCATCATAACATGGAGCTGGGGAAGACGGTGATGGCAAGAGAGGACCTGGAGAGAGGGCTCTCATTATTCATGGAGAGATACACAACCACGCCAGTGATAAATGCTGCTAATATCAGAGTGTGATATATCTGGTGGCAGGAATCAGATGGATTAGTGACCATTAGAGCAAGATTTAAAAGCATGCAGTAAGCAGCTTATTTCCTTAAATAGAACTTTTATATATTTCACTGAATATCATTCGGAACTCCAAACTTTCAGTTTTCGGATGATAATATGGACTTGGAGGTAACTTTCTGTTATTCATAACTAGACCATCTGGTCTTTAGGATGGCGACAGTTGATCTATATATCGATGGTCCCTCCTTTCCGTACACCAGTGGTTCCAACTGTTTCATACATCAATGGTCCCGCCTGGGCTATAGGTTCTTCATCAGTTGCTCCCGATGTCAATTGTTGTAGCTGGTACATGGATCAGTCGATGGCTGAAGGTGGTATATACATCAGTCGTCCTACAAACAAGTAACTGATGAGTAATATTCGGACAGTATCCCAGATACACGACTCAACATTTCTCTTTAATTCGTGGGTAAAGAATAATGTCCTTCAGTGAAAAGGAACACATGAAAGTAATACATTTACACGTGCTAAGAATTTTGAGGTAAGTTATGTAAACATAACTAAAACATTCTGAGGCCCAATAGTGTAGGGGCCCAGTTGCCGACGAAGCTGAGAACAAAATGAAGTGTAGTGATATGCCACTCTGTCATATTCCCATGTTGCAGACCAGCATCTGGCATCCATAAAGAATGCCAGATGCTTCAAAAACTGAGTAAAATTGGTTATGATTTAGTTCAAGATGATGACTAAAACTTCCTGAGCACAGTTATGTTCGGTGAGTAAACAATATCTTCATGATAAAAAAATGACGGGGAAAATGTTATGGACACTGGACCGACGACAGTGTGAGTTGAAGTGTGGGGAAATACTAATGAGAAATATTGTGCTTCAGAAGCAGACCACGCCATCCTTGAGGTATATTCCTCTCCGTGTGATGTCAGCACGATGAAGTGCTGTCCCATTATGGATGTAATGTGAGGTAATTTTTGGATATTCATTTACCTGATTACTGGAGCGGTCGCCTGGGACCAGCATAATGGGCACTTTGTTTGTGCAACTCGACGTTCCTTCAGGTTTATCTTGGGTCATGTCTCAGGGCGCTGGTTTACGTTGACGGTGACAATGAACGCCTCACGTAGCGTGTCAGAATATAACGTATGAGGCCCCTAGGGCGTGCTGCGTGACGGTGATGGAACTGTACACATGCATCGGTATGGACAAAAATCACCCTAATTATCTCTTGCAAAAGTTACAGTGAAGAAATAACAGTCTTAGTTTCCTAACATTGTATCTGTTATTGAAAGTATTCCTTAAGTTGCCTGTATTTTTTGCTTTGTAAAGGGGATAAAGTGTATACATTGCCGAAGGGGCCCCAAAAGCAAAAAGCTTGACACACTCTGTTTGTGTATACAATGGCACCTGTGGCAGCAGTAATAATGATATAAACCGAGATCATGATAAGTATCTACCAATCATCATAAAATATGTCATCAAGTTGCAAAGACATAAGCATTATTTGTAAGTAAAGACTCCAAAATGAAAATTACTATATAACCTAAAATGAATTATCAAATTTTAATCAGTTACAATCACTGCAAGAAACAGGTGTGAGAACCAAACATATGGAGTAAACTATAAACAACTGGAGAGGGAAGAAAGATTATGAAAAAGATGAAAACCCTATACTAAACCATGTCGGCAGCCGGAGTTAGTATGAGAGTGTGATTTATAAGAGTACATAAAACTAACTCCAATACCAGTGGTCACAGGAGTGAAGAAACATGAGAGTCGTAAAGGTGTCATTACACCTTTGGAAATAATACAACAAATCTATTATTTTCTTATCATACTGAATATGCACTATCATTTTTCATTATCATGGGAAAAATCATTTAAGTAAATTTTCCACTGTTGTCACATCTCCTTTTGAAGAAGAATTTCAACCTGAGGAGCAATTTAAGCATACGTACGAAGACTAACATTTTCAATAATCAATGGTAAAATGTTTTTCACTCCTGTGCTAAAAATCATGTTGTATTAGGCTGATTATATCATCGAACATATTTTCATATGGATCTTAACATATGTGACGAAAGACAACAATCGAAGCAACATAAGATTTTGATACTGATCGGTTTGTTTGCTGCAGTGAGATGAGACAGCACAAGAAAGCGAGGAGGCCCAGAAACCACGAATCTGTTTATAAGAAGATCTGAAATATGTTGTTGTTGCAAGGTAAACAAAAGTGCTACATGAGATCAAAATCCTACATCCTTCTGCTTTTCTTCATTTATAGGTAAAGACAGTGACATTCAGATTAAAAAAAGAAAAAAATGACAAGTCAGTCAAGAAATACTTATCTGTGAATATCAATTTTTCTTAGTTGGTCGACAGGGGGTGAAACGTTCTCTCCAATAATCTTTTATCGAGTAAGAAGAGCTGATACTGCTCAGAAATACAGTAGCATGAATTAACCTTACACTCATTGCAGAGATAAAGCAATGGGTAATGCATAAATAATGTTGTTCAGAGATATACTCTCTAGTGTGGGCTACTTTCCTTCTGGCATCAACGCAGTGTTTACAAAGATTAAAGACTGACGTCCAGGCCCTAGTTATAACTAATGTAAGAGGTACGAGTAGTTGTACATCTATGTTGACGTGGAACCTGACCCCCCACCGACATGGACGGGATGACATCAGACCTCAGAGATACCAACAACCAAGCCAAAGCAAAGAGATGACTGCAGTCATTATGCATACATCATATATAAAGCAGTTTTTACTGAGCAACCCACGTCTCTTTGTTGGTCCCAGCCCCGTACTCAGCGGTGCGTTTCATCTATCCATACGATATTGGTGCCAGACCACATCATACTACCTAATTATTATGTGCATTTCTGTTCTGAGTATAATTGCCTATCTGTTCTGTACGAGGAGGGAGTTTTACACTCATGAGGTCCCGTCTTCACTCGCTTCCCACGAGAGACAACGTCAAATGCTTTTTGTCCGCGCAAGAACACACAAACGACCTATTCCTCTCTTTTGGTTAAAAACAAGAGCTCACACTTTCACAGAAATCTAGAAGATTATTTACAATTTATCTCTTTTCTATCAGCTCATGCTTCCTCTCCCTTATGCAGTTTCTCTTGTGCAAGCAATTATCAGTTGCTCTCTGTTCACATTTTCCAGTCTTCTGCAGTCCATACTTGTTAAAGACACTGGGCTGTAGTTTAGTAAAATCTCCCGGTGTCTTTTTTTACTGATAGCCACGACATTTGCTCTCATCTCAATCCCCATCGCACTGCGGTCTCTACTGATTTTCCTAAACATGTCCAACGGTGTGTCAAGAGTTTCTGCACAATCCTTCTTTACATATGAGTAGACTTTATTACGTCAATGTGCCTTATGGATCAAAACCCTTCAGAAACCTACTTGAATTAGTATGATGCTTTCCAGTTTCTCCTTATTCTATCGCAATGATGTTGGGGTTAGAGTGTGTCCAACTATGCATACGCTTTTCAGTTTAACATCAGTTCCTTGCATATAATCTCGCCGCTCTCAACGGCTCTTCCCTCTGAATCCTTCAGTCTTTTTTTTTTTTTCAAGTTGAAGGCTCCAGTCACGGACAAAAGTCCCCATCATAAACGGGCCCTAATTGAAATATAGAGAAAATTGACAAAGCGGGAAGAAAAGACAGAGAAAGTATTTACGAATTTTTGAGAAAGTGAAAAACATGTGTCTTGAAATGAGCCAGGTCATAGATATTGGGAAAGACATGAGAAGGTAGAGAGTTCCAAAGCTTCGATGTGTTGGGAAAGAAGCAGTTATCAAAACGGCAC
>JAYMFT010195799.1:0-11774 GCA_038088735.1 Panulirus argus
ATAAAAAAAAAAAAAAAAAAAAAATATATATATATATATATATATATATATATATATATATATATATATTTTATTTACTTACACATACATTTAGATTACTTGGAAATAGGTCCCAACAAAGCATATGTAGCATATATGATTGGTGGTTACCACGGCACTGACACCTGTTAACAGTTGCAAGATGACATCGGCTGGCTGGTGATGCATTGAGGTGATTGACATTCCTGCCTGCTGAGTGGCTGTTCCCCTGAACATTTTACCTCCCCTCTGCATGTAGTCTATATATCGAGTTTTATGAGTTACACAATGATATGGGATATATCTAGCCTACACAAAATGCAGTTTACTGCTTATTGTGCTCTACATTTGGTGTCATTTGTTTCTGCTACAAAAAAAAGAAATAATGAAAAGACTCCATTTGAAAACAATGATGTCCTTGACTTCAACCATTTGTGATACATGTTTAATATTTTTAATATCCTCTCTAAAAGTGCTAATGCCTTAAGATCATTTAAATTTTTATTCCCAATTTTTAACATTATTATACAGAAGAACAGGTCTTATTATAAATTGTGAACATATTAGTGTGAATTAATAGATAGCGACAAGAACATTGTATATGAACCAATCAGCTACCTTAGCTGTGGAAGAGGGGCGTGGTTTTTTTTGCCAATTTAGCGTACAGTGACTATAGTGACATCTGAGAATTCAGATGATGGCAGGAACTATTCAGCCTCATATGAAGCTTAGAGCAGTCCTTAATGATTTTTCATGTGAGGCATACAGTTTTTTTTTTTTTTTTTTTTTTTTTTTTTTTTTAGTGTCATTGAGAGTTCTGATAGCTTTGTATACTTTCAGAAAAGGGGAATCCTTGGCTTTGATTTCAGACTCTGTTATAGAAGCTCATCATTTTGGTCTTATTTTGTCTCTGTGTCTGAGCTGTGAGTTCTCTTTGTTATAACAGGAGGCTGCTTTTCGATGTTGTCCTTGTGCTTATCAGTAAGGTATTTTTGAACTTGAATGCATGGCATATTTAATGAACCTTCATATCTAAGGGAATCTTTAAGCTGACTGTCAGGCTCAGAATAATTGTTTCAATCAGAGGGGTTTTTTTTTGAACCTTGAGAGGGCAAACTTGGGTACATACCTTTGTCTCCTTTAGTGAATATGATCACTTGTTCAGCCACATTATTTCATGTCCTTCTTAAGGGGGCAGTATACTGTTTTTACTACATTTCCTTTTTATTTGTTCCACCAAAGGAGGGAAACATTGTGTTTGATTTGTTTCTATCCTTTTTAATCCGTTAGACAATTAGCTGTAAGTGATTTAGTGGAGATACATTTTACCAGGCCCATAAGGGTCAAGTCAAATGAATCTTCACTAAACCAAGGCCTTTGACTAGCTAGACCTGTAAGGGTCAAAGGCTAGCTTTGTCCAGAATATAGTGAAGATGAGGATGTTATGAAGATGGGAAAGATGGGTCTATGATGCCACTGGCATTTGACTTCATCTGTGAGGAAGGTCAGCTCAAATGTGAATGGTGTAGACATTGACAGTGAAGTGAAGGTAGGAATGTATTGAAGATCAGGGTTTAAGGAATATGGTCTTTTACCTGACCTGTATGATTGCAGTGAAAATATTGGTGTAATGAAATTGAAGATATGAAATGGCCTTTGCCCTGACCCTTATGGTTAAAAGGAAGGGTTTAGTGAACATTGCCTTCAGCATGACTTGTAAGGGTGTAGTGAAGATGAATATGTAATAAAGATAAGTGTGTTGTGGCTTAGGCTTTTTACCTCACCCATAAGGATCTAGTGAAATTAAGTTTTTAGTGCAGATGAAAATGTTGTTGTTGGTCATTTACCTAACCTATAAGGGTCAGGTCAGAGGCCTGTGAAATGAGTTCAAGTATTTTGAGGGTGTAGAATTGATGAGTTGAGTTTTGTGGATTCTCCCTCCATACCAAACAGTCATAGGAAGTAAGAATAATGTTACTGAGAGATAGATTGTGCAGTGGGGTAAATCTATGTTTATATAATCTGTAAATGACCAATGAGACCACTGCATTAACTTTCTTATGGAATTAAGTGTAAAACTTATAGATGTGAGTTTTTTCTGGGCTAGATGTTATGTAGATATTAAGTAGACACATTAGATGGAAGGAGTTGATAAGAATGTTTGGTAGGAGCCTCTGTAAACACTGTGCTACAGTTACCTTCTACCAGTGGCCTGTTAAGGGTAAGGCACTAAAGACAAAGAAGCAGCTCTGGAGTTCACTAGTTATGGAGATTCTTTTGCTGTGGCCACCCCCTTGAGGGACTTCCTGGTGGAAACAGGAGTAAGAGATATGGATAGATAAATGGGTAGGTAGATAGATATATAGATAGTTAGATGGATAGATTGATAGATAGATAGATAGATAGGTAATAGACGTTAGAGTTTTAGTGCCCTCATCTTGCCTATTCTAAACTAAAGAAAGCCTTGGTTCAAAAGTGCTGGTTTATTTATTTGCTTATTAATTACTATACCTTAAAGCTTTTGTTAAAGAAATTATCCATTTTAGAGAACAGTATGGTGGTAAGTCCAGCCTTAAAAATTTAGGTAGCCATAGGGTTCATGCTGGGGATCCCAGTTATGTGGCTTAATTTCTTTACAAGGCAGAGGCACACACATCTTCTATAAATGGGAACAGAGTTAATGGTGATACATTTGTAAGTTTAAGTTAGGCTATTTACTCTGCACTCACACTAATGGAATTGAAGTGAATTGGTATAAACAAAAACTTCTTAATGTTCAGTGATGCAGAGCTGAGACTGAAGTTGACAAGCAACACAGGAATGGGTACTGTAGCCCCACAAGTGACCTTTCATGCAGTTGCTCCACCTACAACAGCTGCTATCATGTCCAGGACCTCAGGGCCACGGGAGCAGAGTGTCCATTTCTCATCAGACACTAAAGCAATCACTTGGACTATATCACAGTTTCCTGGTAGCAGCTATGCTCAAGCATTTATTCGAGTAAGTGATTTTCAAATACTAATTCATTTTACATTAATATTTCCAGATATACAACTGTACCAAATGGTGTTTGCATTTACCAAAAATTCCTGTTACTGTAGTTGCATCATGGGCAAAAGGGTCTTAGGATATGTTGAATGTGTGCTTTTAATGTTTTAGGGATGGGTGATGTCCTGGGTGAAGGTAGTAGAGTGTTTGTCGTGTATGTCTGGGGAAAGTAGTTTTGGATTGGTGTATATATGGTAGGATATTGTTTAAGTCTGAGATGAGAAGGCATTTGCTTAGTGCTTGTTAGGTCATTTCATTGAATATTTGGTTTTTTAGTATTGTGTTTATTGTATTAGGGCAGTTTGTGAGTAAAGGTTGCTGAATGTGGTGGCAGGGCTTTAGTGGAAGGAATTTAGTACTGTTGCAAAGAAATGACTGCTAAGGATGTTGAGATGGGATTGTATTGATAGGATTTTTCTTGCATTTTGTAAGTGTAAAGAGTTTATGGATTTTAGGTAACTGATGGTTTTTCTAAGTGCTCTATTTTCTTTGGTGTGTAGCTTTGTTTATTTGCTTTTGAGCGAGTGGATGATCAAGCAGATGAGGCATAGTTTAGGATGCAGTGGATGAATTGTGTTAAGGGATTCTTTTCCTCATCCAAAACTGGGACCAGTTAGATGTTTGGAGGGCATTTAGTTTGTGTGGTGCCTTTTTTTTTTTTTTTTTTTTTTTTTTTTTTTTGGGGGGGGGGGGGGGGGGTTGTAGATTTCTTTTGTGGATTGGATGTGGTACATAAAATAGTTATTTTTTTAAGTGTGGCCATCAGCAGCTCAAGGGTGTGCCGTTTTGATAACTGCTTCTTTCCCTACACTTCAAAGCTTTGGTACTCTCTAACTTCTCATGTCTTTCCCAATAACTATGACCTGGTTCATTTCAAGAGACAGGTCTTTCACATTCTCAAAAATTTATAAATATTTTCCCTGTCTTTTTTCCCTGTTTCTTAATTCTCTCTAAATTTCAATTAGGGCCTATCCTTGATGTGAATATTTTGAAGGATTGTTTGAATGTGTTAATGGAGTAGCAGATGTAGGATGTTTGGGATGCAGAGGTATGCACAATGAGAGAAAAGTGGAAAGTGGTTTGGTTAAGAAAGAAGTGGCTAAAGCCTTGCGTTGGATGAAATGTGGAATGGTGACTGGAATGGATGGTAGTGTAGTTAAATTTTGTAAGAAAGAGGATGACTGTGTTGTTAATTGGTTTGTTAAGATATTTAATGTATGTATGGATCATGATGAGGTGCTTTGGAATTGGCAGAATGTACATATAGTGCCACTGTATGAAGGCAAGGTAACAGAAGTAAGCGTTAAAACTAGAGAGATATAAGTTTGCTGATTGAACCTGGTAAAAAGTTGAGTGGGAGAGTGGTGATTGAAAGGGTGAAGGCATGTACAGAGCATCAAATTGGGGAGGAACAATGTGGTTTCAGTAGTGGTGGAGGATGTGTGGATCAGGTGTTTGCCCTAAAGAATTTGTGTGATATTTATGGATCTGAAGAAAGCACATGATAGGGTTTGACTGAGAATCTTTGTTGAGGTTGTTATGAATATATGGTGTAGGAGGAAACTAATTTGAAGTGGTGAGGAGTTTTTATCAAGAGTGGAAGGCATGTGTGCAAGTAGTTAAAGAAGAGGGTAAATGGCTCCAGGTGAAGGGGGTGGTCAGCAGCAGTGGTGTGAGATGTCACCATGTCTATAATTTGTTATGGGTAGGATGGTGCAGAAGTTAAATGCAAAAATTTAGGAGAGAGGGTCAGGTATGCAGTCTCTAAGGAGAGAGGAAGCTTGGGAAGTGAGTAACATGTTGTTTGCTGATGATGTGGTGCTGGGGACAGATTCGAGTGAGAAACTGCAGAAGTTCATGCTACATATAAAAATGTTAAACTGGTTTCACTCCCAGTAACTCTTTATGTTACAGGAAACTTGTATGTTCCACGGCACACCATCCTAGTTTTAAAATATAAATTAGCTATGTCCACTAATATAATATGTGAAGCAGTAGCAGTCTTCCCTCTGGTATGGCTTTCACAATATGAAATCCACCAGTGACTTCCTTTCCTATCTTAGTAATATTTGATTATTCTCTCTTATAGACTCTGGAGAATCTCATATTGTAGCCCTTGGTATTTTAAAAGCTTTTAACAGTGTAGCAGTGAGGTCTAATCCCCATACTGCCCTCCTTTGACTTTTCTCCCTTATTTTTTTCCCATATCTGGCTTCCTCTCTGGTGAATCTGTATCTCATATTGTTGAAGTTGTTATGAATTATCTGGTGAATCTGTCTCTCATATTGTTAGAGTTGTTATGAATATATGGTGTAGGAGGAAACCAATATGAAGTGGTGAGGAGTTTTTATCAGGAGTGGAAGGCATGTGTGCAAGTAGTTAAAGAGGAGGGTAAATGGCTCCAGGTGAAAGGGGGGTCAGCAGCAGATGTGTGAGATGTCACCATATCTTTTGATTTGTTAAGGGATAGGATGGTGAGGAAGTAGAATGCAAAAATTTTGGAGAGAGGGTCAGATATGCAGTCTGTAAGGAGAGAGGGGGCTTGGGAAGTGAGTTATTTGTTGTTTGCTGATGATGTGGCACTGGTGACATTCGAGTGAGAAACTGCAGAAGTCGGTGTTTGAGTGTGGGGGTATGTGTGAAAGGAGGAATTTGAAATAAATGTGAATAAAAGCAAGGTTATTGGGTTCAGCAGTGCAGACAGACAGGTTAGTTGGGATGTGTATTTAAAAGGAGAAAACTTGAAGGAAGTGGTATTTTTAAGATGCATGTGAGTGGACATGGCAGCGAATGGAACCATGGAAGCAGAGGTGAGTCATAGGTTGGGTGAGGGGACGAAGGTTCTGGGAGCATTGAGGAATGAGTGGAAAGGGAGGTTGCTATCTGGGGGCATGAAAACAAGTAAGGTGTAATAGTCCCTGTGATGTTGTATGGATGGAAGGCATGGGCTATAGATGGGAATGTACAGAGTGCATCTGTTAGAACTGGAACATTTGAGGACAGTATGTGGTGTATGGAGGGTTAATTAAGTAATGATAGGCTAAGATGGAGATGTGGTAATACTAAGAGTATGGTTGAGAAAGCTGAAGAAGTTACACTAAAATGGTTTGGACATATGAAAAGAATGAGTGAGGAGTGGTTAACAAAGAGGATATATGTGTCAGAAGTAGAGGGACAAGGAGAAGGTGGAGACAACATTGGAGATAGAATGATGGAGTGATAGATTTTGAGTGCTTGGGGCCTGAACATGCAGGAGGGTAAAAGATATGCATAGGATAGAGTTTATTGGAGTGACGTGCATGTCAACGTACTGAACCTGGGCATGTGAAGCAGCCGGGGAAAACTATTGAAAGGTCCTTTTGGCCTGGTTGTGGATAGGGATCTGTAGTGCATTACACAGGACAACCAAAGAATGGATGTCAGTGAATAAAGCCTTTTCTTCACCTGTTCCTGATGCTACCCCACTAATGCAGTAAATGATGAACGACTATGAAAGAAAGAAAAATGTAGTTTTGCTGCATTTTTCACTTTTAATGATTATGTACACTCATATTGTATTATCCCACAGCTAGTGGACTCTGGAGGTAATGCAACTGTTGAGTCTGGTGAGCTGGAATTTGAAGTATCCCGATGGGTGTGTTCTGGAGTGAGAGTGGAACATGTCAAACTCAGTCCCCCCACTAGCAACCTCAACAAATGGGTACGCTACCTCACTACCTCAGATAGTGTCAGTGTACGTCTTACCTAATCTCAAGTGGTGCTTTGTTGCTTTAAGTTTAGTGTGATATATTTTTATTAAATATTAAATCCTAATGCTCTGTGATTTGTATCATGATCCTCAAATTTTGTAAGTGCATGAAGAATGGAGACAGCTGTGAAGAATTTATTTTCCTCTCTTCATTTATCATGTTAGTGTATTTTCCCAATCTCTTATAAGAGATAAATATTTGGAAAAGTGAAATATGCAAAATACCCAATTGAAAAGATATTTTTATATTATACCTTTACAGTACTCAAAATCAGAGCACTTAAATGCAGGTCATCGCTATAGATGCAACTGCTGAAACACGACAACACATGATATGTGCTGAGGAATTTTGTGTGTTGCTTATGTTACCTCATAGGAGTAATAGGAGTTGCCATGAATAGTTGCTCACACTATAAACATATGCAAGGATGAATGAAAATAGCTTAAAGATTATGCAAGGAAAAGAAATAGTTGATAAGCAGTGAATGATAAGAGAAATATAGAAGTGTGGGAGAATAGTATACATGCATGTTTTGGGATAAAGAATTAAAAATATGACAAAGAAAGCTAAAATCATAGTGAGAAGTGTTAAAATTGGAAGAAACTGACCAATAAGAATATAGTTTGCTCGGAAGTTGGCAAAAAAAGGTTTAGAAAAGTAACCGAGTCATGTAAAGCCAATAGTTTAATGTGAATGGCATCAAAATTAAAAAACTTTAATTTTACTGGAGCACTGAAAGTTATGTTGAATGGGAAAGAATTAATCACAGAATATGAAGGAATCTTACAAAAAGGATTACTTTTTCCAACTCAATTTTATTTAGGTCAGGAATGGTCAAAAATGAGAGCAGTAGATAAAAGATAATTTGTGTAGTATAGTTGAAATTACATGAATGAACAGAATGAAGATGTGAAAAGGATATGTGGTGAGAAAAATCATTAGAAAAACACATGAACAAAGTATTTTAGGAAGGTATTACCGTGTAGAGCATATGACTTGATAAGTTGGTGTCTTCTTTTTTATGCCATTGACATTAAAGGCTCCAAACCTTTTCCTTTCCCCTTTATCCTGCCCATTAGAACTTGATGTTGCTAAATTGCTCTCTTCTTTCTCCACCCAAAAGGGGTCATTGGTGTAGTGTATTCTCGGACACACCAGGGTTCGCTTCTCCAGCCTACTTGACATTGGCTTGTTTAAGGATTTCAAACAAAGTGCACTTAAAAGAATAGATTTATTATATAAAATATGGTGTGAAGTTGAAAATAAATTTACAAGGATAATACATGAAAATTACCATCACAAGGCACAAGTTTTGGTATTGAAACTGAATAATTCAAAGTAAAAGATGAAAATAACTATTTGATAATCCCATATAACACCCATCTCATTGGTTTCATAGTCAAAAGAGTACAAAAAAGGGGTTTCCATGAAAAGTTGAGGTTTGACTTTGCTACTTGTCTTATGACAGTTAAGCCTTCCACTGTGCTCTTTTATGCTCATTTTACCCAATAAATGCAGCTTTTGAGAATCAACCTTGTATATGACCTCAGGGTTCATGATATTGCCAGTCTGATTTTTTTGCCCATTTCTTTGTTATATGTCCGAAGAAATGAATTTGCAAATAAATTTTGTGATAATGAGATAACAAAAATCTCTGTAATTCATCTCATTTCTCTTTGATAATATGAATTCATGGTAGAGGGTATGTAAATTATTAGTGTAGTGATTTCTTAAGCCGAGCAGCATTTATAAAGTCACAAAATTATGAATACAGGTTAACCTCTGAGATTTGGCAACCTTGGGACCTGGGTATTACTAAACCATGGAAAATGCCAGAAAACAGACATTGACCCCAAAGGGAATCCCCTATCATTGCCAGCTCATTCCACATACATATTGCTGTGTTATCAAAGGTAGAACACAGCTTAAAACATGAAATAAAACAACCAATAATACTTCCAAACAAGTTTTTTATTGTTACATCAGATTATATCAGAAGTACATCAGGGTCAGCAGGGTCTTCATGGTCAGCAGATACTTGCACATCAGGGGCAGAGTACAATGTAGCTTGCTTCTGGTACTGTGGCTTTTACTTAATTAATTTTCTCTGAATCAAATAAACAGACATAATTTCTTGTTCTGTTATAAAGTCCCTTTGCTCCAGACCTGGAATTAAATCTTTTGTCATCTGGATACATTTATCTATAGAAATTCTTTCTTCCACATCCTCGTTTTCCTCTGCACTTTCTTCATGATGATCTTGTTTCTCCTTACCTTGCTGAACCATCTCCACGCTTCTTGATCAGTTGGTTGATAACAGGCTCATCATTATCAGTGTTCATCCATTCCTCTAGGGTTTCCCCTGTAATTTCTTTGATTATTGCAAGACACTTTGGGTAAGTCATAATCCTAGCATACTCGACTAATTCTTGGATCAATATCTTTCACTAGAAACTCTAAATCCAGAGAAGTCAAAGTCATTTCTTTCCTTGTCCTGAAACATTAAGCTTGGCCATAGTCTGTGTCAGCCACCTTGCAGTGTACTTTTCTTGACTTTATTCCAGGCAGAAGCAAGTGACCATACCATATCTTTTAAGTTAAATTCCTTCACAAAATCTTCAGGAAGCTTCCCATTATTCAGTGCGACAAGGAAATGATGCATGAACTCTAACTTGTATTTAGATTTCAATGAATGCAATATGCCATGGTCACAGGGTTGAATCAGAGAGGTGCAGTTAGGAGGGAGGTATAGACCAAAAACATTGTCTTGCTTTGAGCTGTGCCAAACAATAATCTAATATCAAAAATATTTTAAATTTTGGATTGAGGCTAACAAAGTTAAGTTACGTCCACACTAACACGCAGTTCCCTGCAGGCTGTACCCTTAACGGGTAAAGTCTGTCAGGCATGCCTGTGTTAAGGTGGTTGGGCAGTCAAGTCGCACAGTAGCCAGTAGGTGTTCGGCAGGCCATGAGTGCGGTATCACCATGCGCAGCGAAGTTGAAAGGAACAAATAATGCTGTGTAGAATATTGATTGCTACGTGTGTAAAAAACAAAAAATAGAGTGCAGAAAACTCTATGGTGTAAAGAGTGGTAACTTTTTTTGGCTGGCAGCACTGTTGCTCCAGGTCTGGCACCAAACCAATGGGCAGTGTCTAGTGATTTCACTCAACTACGGGCAAGGCAAATCCGCTGATTTGTCCATCAAAGTTGCCACAAAGTAACTTTTCTTGCTTTCATTTTCAGCGAAAAATTAAAGAATCTGCTCCTTTTGTCATACTCAGCTGACGATCCAATCTCATAGAACTCACGCAAAGTCTTTACAGAAGATCCTTTATCTAATTTTCTCAGTAACTCCACTTTTTCATGCATAGATAATGATTTATGCTTACGCTAATTAGCACAAGCACCACCTTCTGCACCTCTTGGTCTCTTGGATGACATTCTGAAGGGCTAAAATACAGCTGAATATAAGAAATTAACAGGACTTAATTTGCTCAGCTGAAGTGTAAACAGATTTTGGGCCTTAGCACTACTAACATGCTAACAGTTCCACCCTGGTGGCAGATTCAAAACGTGCCAGAGCATTGGAGTTGCCGGACCACAGAGCTCCGGATTAGAGAGGTACAACCCGTAGCATATGTAAAGATTACCCTTTCTTTTGAGCTCAATTCAGACTTTTAACATCAGACATGTATACTGTCTCAATGTCACAGATAAGTTATTTATATCTATAAAGCTGATGAAGCAAGTATGTTTTGATATGGTTTTCCTGCAACATTTAAAACATCTGAAATTGCACAAATATTTGCCATGAAAATATAGTAATGAATGATCATTTTTTATGTTCCTTGCTGAGCACGGCAGACACTTAGGGATCATTTTGTCCATTGTTCAACCACTATCTATCCATCATCTGTTGTCAGGAGACATATTTTAACCTTCAGCTAACCTTGGTCAAAACCTCAGAACTTTAAATCAGACACTCATTAAACTTTATACTCTTATATTCCAGTGTACATGAATTGATCGACATAAGACCCATAACTCTGGATTTTACATGTGCTATGCCATTTATGAAAAAGTTTAACCTAGAAGTTAAGCTATCTGATAACTAAAAGAAAATTCAACCTTTGGCCAAGAAACTTTTATTTTTTCATAGTATCAGGAGAATTGGAGAAAATAAGACCAATAACAATACTTTTATGCTATTTATAAAAACAACTGGTTTTTACTTCCGATAAAAAGGTTTAATCTAGTACTTAAGCTGGCTCATAAATTGAGGAAACTGATAACTTTAGCCATGAGATTTTATACTGTTGGCATACAGAATACAGAATTGCATAGAATCCCTAACTTGTTTTATTTTATGCCACATATAAAAAGGTTAAACTGGTTTCACTCCCAATAACTGTTTGTGTTACAGGAAACTTGCATGTACAATGGAACACCATCCTTGTTTTGAAATATAACTTAGAAAGTTATGTCCACTAATATAATATGTAAAGCATTAGCAGTCTTCTCATTGGTATGGCTTTCACAAAGTGAAATCCACCAGTGACGTCCTTTCCTATCTTAATATTTGATTATCCCTGAGGATAGGGGATAAGGAATACTTCCCACGTATCCCACTGCGTGTCATAGAAGGCGACTAGCAGAGGCGGGGTTGGGGTCTGGAAACCCTCCCCTTCTTGTATTTCAATTTCTGAAAGGGGAAACAGAAGAAGGAGTCAGGCGGGGAGTGCTCATCCTCCTCGAAGGCTCATATTGGCCCGGGCGTCTGAATGTGTGTGGATGTAACCAAGATGAGAAGAAGGGAAAGATAGGTAGTATGTTTGAGGAAAGAAACCTGAATGTTCTGGCTCTGAGTGTGAAAAGGGGAAGAATGGTTTGGAAACGTTTTGGGAGTGAAGTCAGGGGTTGGTGAGAGGACAAGAGCTAAGGAAGGAGTAGCATTA
>JAYMFT010195810.1:0-2500 GCA_038088735.1 Panulirus argus
ATATATATATATATATATATATATATATATATATATATATATGTTTATTCATTTATCTATGTATTCATTTACGGCAAATCGTTCAGACAGAATTGGCACTGTAGAACTGGAAAGGACATGTGTTTACAATTCCACTTATGAGTAAAGGAAAATAGAATCCTGATTTACGCAAGCATTGCCCTCGCGAAGATACTTAACAACGTCGCGGAAGAGGAGCAGGAACCGTTGGAAAGAGTGTCAAAAACCGGCTCTCATCACAAACATCATCCGTCGTGTTACACTGTCGTAAACATCCCAAATCCCAGTCCACACCCCTTGGGCATCCCACATAAATATTCCACACTGCAGTTCATACTCACGAACATCGCACACGCATCAAACACTTCCCATCCCAGCCCTTCACCCACACACGTGCCATGTCTCGGCCCACACTCGCCAAACATCCCATATCCGCCAAATATCTCAGACCTCTGCCCACACCCTCTACCGTCCCACCCCTTCTGGCCCACACCACATCCATCAGTGTTTACAGTCATCTCTCACGCTCAGTACGATGGACGGCCTTTTAAGCAAACCTTCGATGAACCAGAGAATCGCCTCACACGCGTCTGGTCCCTGCAGGAGCAGCCTTCCCTCCTCCTCCTCCTCCTCCTCCACTGGCAGTGGGGGCAGACCAGGGTTAGGGTGGGGATGGTGGGAGGGGGGGGGTGTTGGAAAGGGGAGGGGGGTCTGCCCTACCCTACACGCCTCACAGCAGACCCGACAAGGAAGACCTGACAGCTCTCTCTCCCTGTCCCCCCAGACCCTCTCTTCCTCGCAGGGGATTTCACTGATGAGAAATGGCAACCTCGTGAGGGCCTGAGTGCCGGCTGGATGTGGGCAACACAGCCTCAGAAGGCCACGGGACCGACCAGGAACCCAAACACAGAGGAACTGCAGAAATCAACATAGTAATTGCAAGTGGCTCTTCATTATGTATGGCGGAGGCTTTCAGAACCAGCGAATCCATCATTTGTTTTCTGTGGCCGAAAAATTTTAGACGTCTGTCTTCCTGGGGAACTTAAGAAATATATACTGTGATTGCATTCGGTATGGACGCAAAACCTAACGAAAAATCTGGTAATTGTTTTAGACAAGTTCGCAAGTAACCAAACAGAGATACAATGGCCAGTAGGCAAACAATAGAGTCATAATGGAGGTGGTAACGGAGGAATAGTTACAAAGGCAGATGAAAACGCTATCTTGAAAAATGTAGGTCATCGCGCATGACGCAGGATTCAACTCTAGGGCATTAGAGGTCAACCCAGAAGCTAGTGCGGACTTAGAGGTCAAGTTGTAAAGGTTAACGTGGGAGTTAGTGCGTTCGACCTGGAAGCCAAAGGTCAAGCATCCCGGGTACAGAGGTCATCATTATCATTCATACGAAAAATTGGGCAACCCAGGAAAAAGGTTCTTTTGTCTGTGATATTCCCTGAGCCATTAGCATCACGTGGGTGGAACACTATCAAGACCTCTTTGACTTTGCACGATACATGAGAGTCACCGAGAGGTCTTACCATCGCCTGGAATGCACTTGTAGTGTCTAATCCTTTCCCTTTTCTCCTTTTTCCACGATCTCCTTCCTTCCTCTGTTTGCCTCGAATGTCAGTGTACTCTCTTCTCCTTTCCTCGTCCTTCATATGCCTCTTCCTCTTCCTGACCTTCTTTCTCTTTTCCCCCCCATTTCTTCACTACTCCTCCTTCATCAAAGCCTCGTCGTCTCTCCCCTCTCCTGGTAAGCAAGTCTCTTTAGCCTTTGATCTTGGATATGCGTGACGAAATTGAATTACAGTGTTTCTGTCGAGTTGCCCTAATTCTCCCTCTTGAGGTAACGTCATACTTAGCCTCAAATAAGAGGCACTTAACTCAGGGTAGATTTTTTTTAACTACAGGTGAAAAATGCTTGGAAGTCGAGGAGCTCCCATCATGCTAGTCAAGTTATGAGGCTAATGGGCCGTAATTGACTAAGAATGTGTTTTCACGCCGTTGTTTACAGCCTTGCGTCAGACGAGGTCGCCTGTTGTAGCGCCAGTAGAAGAGGGGTCACCATTGATTTTCTCGAGGCTTTAGTTCACGGTTGATGTGGGGGTTAGTCAGCGTTGCGTCGTTAAGGCTGTCATTAAGTCGACAAGTGGCGTCACAGGTCGTGACGGATGGCGTATGATCTTCCTCGAACGCTTGCTTTCTCATCATGTCTGAAATATTTGAGAGGTAATTACTCAAGGGCAAATAGACAGGAAGTAACAGAGACATTAGATGAGAACAGCCAGGGGAGGGAGATGAGTTAGAAAAGTGGAAAGGTGGCTAAAAATAAGAAGAGGTAAAATAAGGCTGAAAGTGAGAGGCGTCTGCTGCTTTTATTCCCGGGACATGGCTCACAGGGTCGCAAGATATACTGATGGTGTCTGTCTCTGGTTAAGAGCTGGACCCCGAGAGGACTTGACATTTTGCGAGGACGGAC
>JAYMFT010195810.1:7500-11774 GCA_038088735.1 Panulirus argus
CTAAGCTGCGTCCATATCGTTTTCACTTACTATATCATCCCAGGTTCCTTATCAAGAGGAATGCTGAGGTCTTTAAAATTTGTAAATCTGCAGTCTAATATTTGTCACCACATCCAGCGAAGTCCACAGACACTGCATATTTCATATATTCTGACAGGTTTCATTTCCTCATTGAAAATGATTATTTCCTTTGCTGCGACCGACATAAATGACGAATCCCTTGGCCGTTATATTTCAGGCAACTACATCCCTTGTTATATGAAAATTGCCTACATAACTAATTCCACAACTATACCACAAGAAAATTTAGAGTAGAAATAGAAGGTATTATTATTTTGATTATTTTTAGCATTGCTGTCATTATTTTTATTACTATTTGTTTTTGTTTTCTTTATAGCAACATATATTACTGCTTTTCATAGTTTGATTTTATATTTCAAATCCTTTCTTCGCCTTACTCCTTGCCGCTTCTTCTTGAGACGTGTAGAGATGGCACGGCGAAGACCTCCGTATTGTGCCGGCGTTGTTAAGGTCTTCACCACCGGTAACTTCGGGGGGAACTGTTAAACTGGATTTGTTCCCGGACAAAAGAGTTCTTACTGGGATGCTGCTGCGTGAGAGGTCCTGTGGTAATACTTCGTGTATGTGTGTGTGTGTGTGTGAGAGAGAGAGAGAGAGGGGGGGGGGGAATCCGAGACGCCCGTGTCCGTCTGAAGGGAGGCTGAGGAGAGAAAGAGAGACATTAGAGAGAGTATTTATTTAGGAGAATTTACGACGAAATTTTATCTTAAAGGCAGGGCTTTCGCGTATGGCGCTCACTCGCAGGAAAGTCTAGGATTAGGAAGAGAGTCGTGTGAGTTGACATGTTGCCAAGTGTCATGTGTACACATAAGATGGAGAGACCGTATGTTTGTGGACTGAAAGCCACCTGCCCACGTAAGGGTGAGGCAAACACATGAAGCAGCTACCTGGGACAGAGGAGTGAAAATAGATAGCCGCTGAAGTACCGTCCCACAATGCAACCGTCACTAACCCTCCCGACATACAGCGATCAGTGGCTACCTACCACTTGACAACCTTCCCACCTTCCTACTTAGTTACCGACCTGCTTGCCTCGACAGAGAGAGAGAGAGAGAGAGAGAGAGAGAGAGAGAGAGAGAGAGAGAGAGAGAGATAAAACTCTTAAGAGGCCACACGAGGGACAGAGAAGTACATAATATTTTCACCACAACTTCGAGGCGAGGATCTGGTAACCGCTTGCCACGACCACTGCCTTGCACACACAACCCGTCCCTTGCCAGCACCGCCCAGCCCCGTCCCTGCCAACACCACTCACCTAAGTCCATACCAACGCTTCACCTCCACCGTTCCTGCCGTCGTAGTTAAACCCGATGGGAGACACGATGGTGCTTCAGAAGAGAACTACAGGTGTGTTATGAAGTTCAGAATCTGCGTCGCGATCATCCTGAAAATACATATCATAACGGATAGTTTAGGCCATTTAGTTGCATTCTGCAACGTTGAAAACTTACATTACTTTTTGATTATCTTGAATAGATGAATGTCTATCCATACACAGATTCCCCATCCACCGTAATGGGTAATCTGTCTTGTAGGCCCCCCCCAACTTAACACAATTAACTAAGTTTCTGTGTATGACACGGTATAGAGACTTAGGATTTTTTTCTCTTCCGAAAAGTTGCTACAACTTTGCAAAAGATTGATTGGTCCTTTTGTGAAGTCCTGCCCTCACGTCTTGGGTGGCTGTGACTCTGCTTACTTACATGACTGTATCGAGTTTATCTAAATCCCTCCAATTAACCTCAAAACGTGACCCACTTGCCCTACTCCCCAATGTTGATTTTCTCTCCTTCTGCAGCTATTGCTTGGGTTCCCGTTCTCGAGAGCTCTTTTATCGCATGTCCTTACCAGTAGCTAGACCACGTTATGCTACCGTGTCACATGATCACTGTGTAACCTTCGGCAACTTGATGATGGGCCGCTGTCGATATCTGTTTCTTTCCCTACACCGCTAAGCTTTGGTACTCTTTACCCGCTAACTTTTTTTTTTCTAATAGTTAAGTCTTGCTGATAACTAAAAGGCAGATTTTTCCACATCCTCGAAGACTCTTAGATTATCCGTCTTCTTTTCCCCTTACTTCAGTATCTCTATAACTTCACTATCTCTATAACTTTGTTCCGTATGCGCTCTTGGTCTGGTTGAGGACTCTTACCGTGACGGAAGCTTTAAAGAAGAGAAGGAAACGAAAAAACAACTATTCCGTAATTTAGTAAACCCTCCAGCTGATCTGTAGAATAGAAGCTGTTTTATCAATGTGTTTGGTATAAATGTTTTGGGGGTACTGAGGACATCAGCCGTTATTTCAGCCTGGTACTGAAGGCAATATTTGGCTCACACGTGAGAAAATAATTGGCTGACATTCCGGGCATTTCTCAGCCGGAGTTTAAAGCCTTAATTTGCTGGTTTGCAGGACAGTTCTTGGCGGGTGTTCAAGGCAGTTCTTGGTTCTTATTCATGGCATTACTTGGCCTTTATTGAGGGTATTACTTCCCATGGAATTTAGGGAATTACCTCACTGGTATTCAGTGAATCACTAGCTCGATATTCGGGGCAGTACTTGACTGTAATCCGAGACATTTCCTGGGTATCGCTCGAGACCTGTCTCGTCTCAAGTTAGCTTCTACAAGGTGGCTACGCCAAGTCAAGGATGACCTGGCTTGGTGACGAAACGTGTTCCCTCCTCAGTATGTATCAAGGACACCACCTGACTGTCGTATGTTTTACGAGGTGCCCACGCGAACCCAGTGATAATTGTTCACATGAGACGGGCTTAACGAACCACACAACTGCGACACTAAGATAATGCGGCACCAACTGTGGCAGTAGCGAAAGAGGGGGGGGGGACTTGAGGCTACCACTTAACTGATAGTTCATCTCGCTGCATCATCTTCCGAGGAAGGGACTGTATCAATTCTCTCATCTTTGTCCTCCTGGTAATATATATATATATATATATATATATATATATATATATATATATATATATTCTGGTTTGAGGGACCATTTCGCATCGCAGTCGTGTGCCAGATAGCTCCTCTCTCTCTCTCTCTCTCTCTCTCTCTCTCTCTCTCTCTCTCTCTCTCTCTTTCTCTCGTGAAGCTGCAGCTAGCCTGTCTTGCCTGGTGTAGTGGGGAATGAAGTTAGATCTTTGATACTGAGGAGCCGGGTTGGTAAGTAGGTGTGGAGTGAGCTCATGGTTTGATACCAACGACGTGCGGGGGTCGTGGGCGAGGAGGGAGGTGGGAGCTTTTCACGGGTGGAGTTGTGGGTTTAGTGCGAGTTGGAGACGTTTATATCTCGCGCGTGGGTTAGCCAGTCGTTGGGGTGGAGTTGAGGAGTGTGTGAGGTTTCTGATGCCCGTAGCTTGGATAGTGGGTGGGGAGTGAGCTATATCCCTCATACTTAACAAGTGATACTCACAGCTGGGATGGTAGATGAGAGATAAGCTAAAAATTACTTTATACGTATACTTAAGAGTAATGAAGAAAGTTAAGAAGATGCTATCTGTCTTCTCGTGAATGAAGGATTATCAAAGTAGTGCCACTAATAACACACTTATAAAGATTTTACCGCACGAGTTCAGTGTTAAGGTAACACTTAGAAATGCAAGAAAACCAAGGGTGACCGAGATGGCAAATTACTTTAAAGTCCAAAGGCACGCCGGGACCGCCGGAGCGTCATCCAGGGTGCCATTCAGGAACGGGGCTGAGGCAATCTGCCGCTGGGCGCACAGCCGAGTAATGAGGAGCTACGGGATGGAACGTCAACTCGCCCCGTTTGATTATCCAACGAGGATGGGAGCAACATCCCCCCCCCCTCCCATCCCGAGGTGTTCCCCGAGACACACGACCTCACCTCCACAACTACCACTACCGTCTCCGACTGATGAAGTTCGTTTCATATTCACTTCATGATCACAGCGTTGATAAACAGGGGAAGGGTACGGTGAAGGAAAGAGGGAGGATTGTCTTTGGTCATGAAATGCCTGAGAACGCGATGTGCCGCAAGAGATCGAAGTGGTGTACCTGGGGGGTAGAGAGGGAAGTGCTGCCATGTGGGTTGAACCAAGGCATGTGAGATGGTGAAGTTAGTTATGGAGTGGTCTGTGGGAACTGGATGCGGACGGTGGGTTCTCTCTGGTTTACTCACCTCATACATGACAACTAGAGACTGGAAGGGTGCTGTTGAGGTC
>JAYMFT010195821.1:0-11774 GCA_038088735.1 Panulirus argus
CTCTCTCTCTCTCTCTCTCTCTCTCTCTCTCTCTCTCTCTCTCTCTCTCTCACACACACACACACACACACACAAAGCAAGGGAATCTCTGGTCATTGAGCGCCATCTGGGCGTCATGATAGCGTGGGTCCATCTGAAGGGTCGATCTAGAACTGAAATGCCGCGTAATTCGCGAGGCGTCGTCCTGCTGCCAGCCAGTAATTCGCTGCTCACATGCCAATACGCCCGGGAAAGGCTGCGGGGGGGGGGGTTCAGTGTTGTGACGCAGATGTTGCCTTGTCCTCGGGATGTATGTGACGCAGGTGTTCCCTCGTCGTTGAGGATGCAGGTGTTCTATCCTCCTGGTGCAGAACAGGTGTTCTTCCTCTCTCATTCTAAAGAGATACAGGTGTTTTTTTTTGCCCCCTGGGGGACGCAGGTGTTCTCCTGCATGAGTCCTAGGGCAATGCAGATGTTCTCTCGTTCTCTCGAGTCGGGAGTACATTCCCAAGAGCTAAGTACCGTCATGACCACTGTACCATTTTGACCACTGTACCTTCATGACCAATGTACCGTTTTGGCCACTGTACCGTCATAACCACTGTACCGTCATGACCACTGTACCATCATGACCACTGTACCGTCATGAGCACTGTACCAGCATGACCACTGTACCATCATGACCACTGTACCATCATGACCACTGTACCATCATGACCACTGTACCGTTTTGACCACTGTACCGTTATGACCTCTTACCGTTTTGACCACTGTACCGTCATGACCACTGTACCGTCATGACCACTGTACCGTTATGACTGCGGTACGCCAGTCACACCTATCCAATCCTCAGTCCTGTGTCAGACTGAATAAATGATTTATCGAAGATTATTATACAGTGAGTTTGTTCTTTATTTTCTTCTTGTAGTTATGGAAGACAGATCAGTATTGTTATTTAATACAGGATGGTGCTATTCGGAAGTGGTTGGCATTACCGTAAAGAACAGGCTGATGTTATTGTGAAGAACAGGATGGTATCATTATGAAGAACAGGACGGTATCATTATGGAGAACAGGATGGTATCAGTGCGGAGAACAGGATGGTATCATTATGGAGAACAGGATGATATCATTATGAAGAACAGAATGGTATCATTATGGAGAACAGGATGGTATCAGTGTGGAGAACAGGGTGGTATCATTATGGAGAACAGGATGGTATCAGTGTGGAGAACAGGATGGTATCATTATGGAGAACAGGATAGTATCATTATGAAGAACAGGATGGCATCATTATGGAGAACAGGATGATATCCTTATGAAGAACAGGGTGGTATCATTATGGAGAACAGGGTGGTATCATTATGAAGAACAGTGTATATCATGATGGAGAACAGGATGTTATCGTTATGAAGAACACATTGATATTAATCTCCAAATTACGAGATTTATCATCAGTCTACGGAAAAAAATAATCCTATTCAGATTCATGTAAAGAGGCTTAGTCTACGCTGGGAAAAATAAGTAATGTGAAAAGATAAGTAGGTTTAATTTCTTTTTTTTTTTACCGCGCTTTTTGATGCGTTTCCTTTTTTTTTTTTTTCTTTTATTCACGGCGTGTTTAAAGTTTTCAGCATCATTCATTATTATTCATTCTTATGGTTATTCACGTGTCGGTCATGGTGCCGAAGAGAGTATTGACAGAGGGAGTGAGTCGTGATGAGTGAGTTGGGGGGAAGACAGATGGCAAAGAAATAGGTCAAAGAAGATAACTGTGTGGCAACAGGTGGTGGATGAGAGAAGACTGGATAATGTCAGTTTGAGTCAGCCGGCCACTCCTGCCACCCAGTCCTGGAACCCAGTCCTGTGATCCAACCCTGGAACCCAGTCCTGTGATCCAGTCCTGGAACCCAGGCCTGTGATCCAGTCCTGGAGCTCAGTCCTGTGATCCAACCCTGGAACCCAGTCCTGTGATCCAGCCCTGGAAACCAGGCCCACGATCCAATTCTGGAACCTTGTGCTGTGATCCAGTCCTGGAACCCAGGCCTGTGATCCAGTCCTGGAGCCCATTCCTGGAAACCAGTCTTGGACCTTTATTTTCATAAGCAAGAACTGCCTACGGTACTCCTCTCAGGTACTTTCGGTAAGCTACATCCCTGCGGTACGGCCAGCCTCCGTACCCAGAGGCCCTAGCCGGCTGCCTCCTGCTTCAGGAGGATCGAGGACCGGGGATCCCTGGCCGGTCGCCTCCTTCATCTCGAGGAACCTGGACAGGGATCTCTGGCCGGCTGCCTCCTGTGTTAAGGACAACTGGCCATGTTACTCCGACATTTGCAGCGATACAGGGAAACGAAAATCCTCACCTTTGTTTCTCGTCTGTATACACTGAGGGAAAGTGTTCGCAGAGGAGGTGAACCTCCCGTTTGCCTCTCTTAGTCACAGGATATTCCTCCACCGACGCCCAGCAGGGTAGCTGTTAAATTTTCACTTTCCCAGAAGAAGTTCTTCATATATATCCCCGTGAATGATACACCGAATGACGCCACTTTTAGCAGATGAGCCCTCGAAATATCAACGTAAATTATGTATCCTTTTGCGTTGTACCAAACTTGGATGTGAGTGGGCGATTGTCAGAGGCAGACGTCACCGACTATTTCACTCGGTTCTCACGTTCCCTTCTGATCCTTTGTGTACGAGCGAGAGTAGAGACACAGGCGCTGCCGGACTCCGCCTGCTGGAGGTTACAGCGCGAGTGAAGAGTCGCCCTTGGCGGGGCCGTTTCACCGGGAGCACAGTCTCGTCAAAGAACTTCTCGATCTAAAATAGTTTGCATTTTCTTACTACAGGAAGCAGCGGATCTCTTGGACTCCAGGAGCTTTAGAAAGGAAAGGTCTTGGGTAACACCAGGAGTCTGCCACAGAAATAAGTCCCCGGGTAATTACAGGCAGAAAGATAAGTAAAGACGCATATACACAAGGTTAGGACACGGGGCAACACGAGTGTACATTTCTCTTCACGTAACACGCAAAAAATAATCACACACACACACACACACACACACACACACGCGCGCGCGTCTTAACACCCAACCCCAGCAGACCAGACTGAGGTACAGAGGGTTGGTCAGTCCACCACCTGAACCATAGCCGTCAGCTGGGCAGACCGAGGGACGTCTGTCTTCATCGACCTTTACACAAGAGACGCCACACGTTTGGACAGCCAAGCCAGACCCTCGCGGTCACGAATGTTTTCTCTGCATTCTTCGACGATGGAGGGACGTATGAATATCAGATTTTGACATTTTGATAAAAAAATTCACCCGAGATGCGCCTGCACTGGCGTGGGCGTTAGCCTTCCTGCTCGTGACGCAAGCACGGGCCGCCAGATATCCAACTTGCGTGGGTTCGAATCCTTGGCCCGTGGCAGTATGTCCTCATTCCACCCAAGCTGTTTATCCTCCCCGTGGGGCTGGTTAGTAAACTAACGCACCTGGCTTCGTCTAGGGTATTATATATATATACGTACATATAAGCGTACATGGGATGGCCTTGATTTGGGCATCAAATTGGCCCTACCGTCTCAGATCAACACAAGAAAGACAAGATACGAGTGTTGGGGTTGCCACCAGAAAGTGTCATCAGCACAGAGTAAGCGCCCCGCCCTTTCCCTAAATTCTGACGTCACTCACTGGTCGATGGCCCGAAATTGATTTACCGTGGCTCGTGTAAGGTTGATGCTGAACTCAGGTTCGATTGTACTACGATGTGGGTAAAGGGGCTCTTATCAGTCGAAGGGAGAGCTGGGGGGGGGGAGGGGAGGGGCGAACTGGGTTAATGAAGTATCATATGAAGCAGATGAATGAGAAATAGAAGCAGGGAAGAGAGATGAATATCATTATATGTAGGAAGAGAGAGAGAGACAGAATAAGAAGAAATTACTTAGATAAAGGAAAAGAGCTGAACAGAAGAAAGACAGCAGAGATTTAGCAGAAAAGAGACAGATATTCAGAGGGAGAGCGCTAGGGAGCTGGAGGGAAGGAGTTCTCGATTTAAGAGAGATTTCGAGTCAGGTCCTGAGCACCAGCAGGAGACCTGGTGACCCGTCGGCTGTGTCGCTGATGACGTCCGATCTGTAAAAGGTCAGTCGGAGAAAAGGCTCTGTTTTTGTCTCATCCACATCCATCATCACCCCACGTAAACTCTCTGTCCATCATCCCACGTACGCCTTCTGTCCATCATCCCACGTACGCCTTCTGTCCATCATCCCACGTACACCTTCTGTCCATCATCCCACGTAAACTATCTGTCCATCATCCCACGTACATTCCGTCCAACCTCTCTCCATCATCCCATACATACACCCAACACCCTCTGTCTGCCTATCATCCCACCTACACCCTCCCCCTGTCCCATCCCATTTACACCCTACCCCTGTCCCATCCCACTTACACCTTCCCCCTGTCCCAACCCACCCATCCCATCATGTAGGTGATGACGAGTCACAACAGTTCCCAGAACTTCCCTACATCTGAGAAAACTAACTTGACGAAGCAAAGAACATTTACCAACCCTCACAAAGGAAAAACTTCACACGGAAGTCGCCAGTAATTCCCCAGCTGAGGTCAACCCCCACTCAAAGATCACAGATAATTCATTATCTTAGCCCCACCTTTCCTCTAAACTTTCTCCACCAGCTTTATTAAGTTTCGTCCAATTTTAAGTGAAGTTCATGGAAATTGTTGCCGCGGTTCTGGGGGAATACCCTCTTATCCACAAGGACAAGGGACTGTGTCGACTTGATAAGACGTAACCGCTTTAACCCAGCGCTGTGTCTGCTGGGGTCCTGGGAAAGCAAGGTTTTCCCGCAGGCAGACGGACGGATTAGGAGTACACAGAATCCTAGACGGGTTCAGCAGGCCGGAGGTGGACTTCTCTTCCTCCTCACGGAAATCGCCCTGGTGCTTCGGGGCTCACCCTGTGTTTCAGGGCCCACCTACTGTCTCAGGGTTCACCTGGTGCGTCAGGGCCTACGCGTGATGTTCCAGGGTTCACTTGGTGTCTCAGGGTCCACCTGGTGTCTCAAGGGCCCACCTGGTATCTCAGGGCCCACCTAGTGTCTCAGGGCCCACCTGGTGTCTCAAGGGTCCACCTGGTGTGTCAAGACCACCTCAACCTGGTATCTCATGGGGCCCACCTGGTGACTCAGGGCCCACCTTGTATCTAAGGGCCCCCATCTGGCAGGCAGAGGCAGAGATCAACACTGAATTAACAGGGATAACTATTTTACTTTCTGAGCTCTGAGGCGGAGCGATAATGGTGTTTATGTTTGTGTGTGTGTGTGTGTGTGTGTGTGTGTGTGTGTGTGTCTGTGTCTGTGTCTGTGTCTGTGTGTGTCTGTGTGTGTCTGTGTGAGTGTGTGTGTGTGTGTGTGTGTGTCTGTGTGATTATATCATAAACACATTAATGAAATCACACGTTTGTGAGATATACAAGTGAGTACTTACCTTTGCCTATGAGCTTTATGGATGTACATTTACAGACAAAAATCTGTTCCCATAAGTTTTTTTATTCTTATTTCTCTTCTTGTCCAGTGTTTATTTATCATCTAGCGAGAGATAGTGAAAAGCTCACGTCGACTTCCGTCTTAGCAATGAAGCTTCGTTTGCTTTTGCTGGTTCGGATCAAGGCTCGAATAATCCTTTGGCCCATGCCATAGAGTTGTGCTAAATAAGGTCATGTAGAATTAATAATATATGTTACCTGTTTACGTCAGTTTCAAATCTTTAGCTGAATACACGGAAAAGATTAATAAATATAATCTCAGACATTTTTTGCCTTGATCTCAGGAAATTAAGTGACGTGTGTGTGTGTGTGTGTGTGTGTGTTGAGAGAGAGAGAGAGAGAGAGAGAGAGAGAGAGAGAGAGAGAGAGAGAGCCCTGCACAGGCATACCAAGTGCTCGTGTTACGCGAGGAAGCGTGCGCCGTAATCCTTTCCTCGTCTTTCCCTCGAGGTTTCCACCACATCCCAGACAAGAGGACTTGTCTCCCACCGTGCTGCACATTTCGGTACACATGGATGTACACGGGCCCGAGTGCTTGTGTACACCTAGCGGAACGTCGGTAACGCAAGGACTCGCTCACTCGGTGAAGAGATTAATCGCTTCATTACTTCAGCAACAATCATCGGCTTTTGAAGAATGATTAAGACAGTAGGAGCAGAGGAAAGCAGACAGCAGGAATAGAGGAACATGGGCAGCAGGAGCAGAGGAACGTAGACAGCAGGAGCAGAGGAACGTAGACAGCAGGAGCAGAGGAACGTAGACAGCAGGAGCAAAGGAACGTAGACAGCAGGAGCAGAGGAACGTAGACAGCAGGAGTAGAACTGCTTGGAAAAATTACAATCTTACATCATGTGCCATAATTTCCATAGCAATTTAAGCAAGTTTATTATGGTCTGATGATGCCCTCTGACGGGAGACCTGGCGGATGACCTCGTCCTTACGCATCCGTCGTCCGACCAGCGTGACGGATGACCTTGTCCTTACGCAGCCACCACCCTTCCCAAAGGTCTCTCTGTAAATATCAAATATCGACCACCTGACGCCGTCTGTGCTCGAAGGATTTACACAAATCATGGGTTTAATCCCAGGCACGAGCTTGGCGATCCCTCCCCTGGGGCCACGTATGGGCTTGGTGATCCCCTGTGGCCACATGTGGGTTTGATGATCCATCCACCAGGGCCACGTATGGGTTCGATGATCCCCTGGGGCCACGCGTGGGTTTGGTGATCCCCTCGGGCAAAATATGGGTTTGATGATCCTCCCCCTGGGGGCCACGTGTGTTTGGCGATCCCCTGGGACCACGTATGGGCTTGTTGATCCCCTGTGGGTTTGATGGGTCCCTCCACTGGGGCCACGTACGCGTCTGGTGACCTCTCCCTAACCCCAGCCACACACAGGAGTTCGGTGATGGGCCGAGTGCCCTCGTGTGACCGCCTGCCACAGTGGGGCTGAAACCCTCTAGCCCACAGTTATGGATTATCGGGTCCGTCTCTGATAGCGTCAAAAGGGGAAACAATGCACGGAATACTTCACGTCACGCCCCGGCTCCCCCAGCGCCCGTGTCTGCTTCTCTCACGACTGAAACACTCAGTTATTTTTTCCTTTGCTATTTCTGCGTTGGCTGAGACGGCACGGCCAGTTGAAAGTCCTTATAAAGGTCATCTGTTGAACGATATACGTATATATATATATATATATATATATATATATATATATATATATATATATCCAAACCTAAGCAAGAGATCCAGAATATCGTCTGAACCCAAGGGAAGGATGAACAGTTTGGCTTAACTGTAGACCGATTGCTTCGGCTAGGATTCGAACGCGTGGGAACTCGACCCCGGTTGTCCCGTGCAAGCCCGAGGATCAGCCCCTCTTGCGTAGCCTTACGCAGCGAGTGGTGGAAGACGCACCAGCTGACCTCTGGAACTCACTGAATAACGCAGAAGTTTTTCAGTTATCGGGGCACAGGTCAGGCTCATCCACAAGGCAGGTTGGCTGTTAGACGGCTCCTGACCACCGACGGCAGTTGACAACACTACTATCCTCCTATATGACAGTGACGCAGTGAACCATTACTATACAGCATATCAAATTCCCCTCCCTAACCTAATTTGCTTTTTCTTACCTCACATACAGGCGATTTAGCTGGCACTGAGTTTGTAAACACGCACTCCATCTTAAAAATGACACACCACAACGTATTTGCAAAGATAAACACAGGAAAATGAAACACGATCAGTTCCCAAGTGCACTTTCGTGTAATGATCATATCGTCAGGGGAGATTCAAGAATAAGACAGAAGACGTAGAACAGTCAGTTGATATACAAGGAAGAGACGTAGCTAAGACTCCATTGGTGAACAAGCGTAACCGGATAGTAGTGTTCGGGTTGGTGGTGTTCGAGTTAAGGTATCATGCCTTTCATAAGATTTTTATTATGTGGACGAGAGAAGATATTGGATCGAAGTTAAAGTATCCTAGATCTTTCATTGTTGAATCCCTTAAGTTGGCAAAGAAATCATTTTATGGAGTTAAATCCAAACTTCCTCTTGACACAGCGATGATTTTTCATTACTTCTCAGGTTGCTTAAATCCTTTAATGTAAATGTGGCCTTCAGCAATAACAATGACATAAAGAATATCTTAGACAGGAACTCGCCAGAAAATTCTGCGGGCTGTGTTTACGGAATACCCTGTAAGAATTGTAATATGTTTAATGTTGGCCACACTCGAACACCACCATCCTGTTTACCAATGGAGTCTTAGCTACGTCTCTTCCTTGTATATCAACTGACTGTTCTACGTCTTCTGTCTCATTCTTGAATCTCCCCTGACGATGTGATCATTACACGAAAGTGCACTTGGCAACTTATCGTGTTTCATTTTCCTTTGGATTTTTGCCTATACTAGATCACCCGCACCAGTGTGACCGCTTGCAACACGACAACGTCTTAATTCACACGACTGTTCTTCATCCCAATTTTTTCTGCGGCGAGCGCTACGCGCTAGCCCTGCCTAATTGCGAAATCTCGTCCTGGCTAAAGAAGGCTCTAGAGATGAGTCCCCACGAGTGTAAAGCTCTCTCTCTCTCTCTCTCTCTCTCTCTCTCTCTCTCTCTCTCTCTCTCTCTCATCATATCACAGGGAGAGGTCATTACAAACGGGTAATTAGAAATAGCTTATTACCAATCGGTAATTATAACCGGAAAACCTCGTTAAAAAAAAAGAAACAAGACATACGTTATAATGAATGATAACGATCGGTTTCAGAGAAACCTTCCGCCCCCACACCCTCACAGCCCACAGTCTGCCCACAGTGTTGACGAAGCCCGCTACCCCCACCCCCACAGCCCACCACAGTCTGTCCACAAGCTGGTGAAGCACCTGTATGTATTCTGTCTATCATCTATACTGTAGAACTGTATACCCTGTAAACTGTATACTGTATAAATGTATACTCTATATACTGCATACCCTGTTCACTGTATACCTGTATACCATGTATACTATTTACCCGTATACCCTGTATAACTCCTGTATATCTCCATCACTTACCCCCCCCACCCCCAAGCCAGACACGTCGTCGTCACGTCTCGCCTCAAGGGTTCTTTTTTTCCCATTTTCTTTTTATTTCTCATCAGTCTGACGAATTTCTCTCCTCCTCTCAGACAAAACCACATAAAAAAGACTGGCATCTTTGGAGGGTTTAGGAACGCGATGTGGTCGATAACATATTGGAGGGAAAAAAGTGGATCTAATTCGCGGTGCTTTCTTTCTACCAGATATCGTATTAATGTCTTCTGTATCCTGGGGCCATATGATGGAATCATATATTCGTAGTAGGTAGATGATCAGTCCTGTGGGACAGGACTCACAGAGGACTCCTGCTTCTGCTGCCGCTACTGCTGCCCCATATTCACTGCTGTCACCACTGCCCCCTTCAACCATCGGGGTTAATAGTGAAATGATTCATCTGTTTTTCCCTCCACTGCTAAAGACTTCATGAAGTGGGAATCTTACCCATAGGAGGCGGGAGATCACCAGCTAGCCGTACGTGCCTGCGCGTTCTTCTCTACGGCCACGTTACTACCCATTACGGAATACAGACACGGTAACCAGGGATTGACTCAACTCCTCCTGGGATGATCCCAGAGGAGTCGAGTTCCTTTCGATTTCCTCTTCAATGGACTGGACACGTGAACACCCTTCAGGTAATCCTAATTGTCACAAGCATGTCTCCAGCACTTTGTTTGGCCCTCTCTGAACTTTCCCACCTTGGAAACACTATTTATTTTTTTTCTCT
This sequence comes from Panulirus argus, assembly GCA_038088735.1. Lineage (NCBI taxonomy): Eukaryota > Metazoa > Arthropoda > Malacostraca > Decapoda > Palinuridae > Panulirus > Panulirus argus. Next base: position 9,848 of record JAYMFT010195821.1, read on the forward strand.
TTTTCTGTCCTTAGGGTCCTTCCGTCATGATTCAATCGTCCTCTGAAACCGGGCAGGTCCGGGTCGTATTCGCCTCTCCAAACTCTCCAGCTTTGGCGTTGTTGTGAGAACGCACGTCGCCCTCCCTTGCGTCGCATTTACACACCTCCGTTCCCTCGGACCAGCACCGCTTCGTCGGCCGTAATGCCTTCAGGCATCTGCCACCAAATGTGCTCCCATGATCGCTGCCGGCACATGCTGCCAACGGTGCCAACACACTCCTGCCACCGAGCGTGGTCCCACGGCCGGTGTCAACACTCGCATTGCCATTCAGTACGCCGCCATGTACTAAGGCGCTGCGCTTTACCTAATTCGTTCCGGTGATCAGAAGATGACAGAAAATCGAATAACTATGGACGATCACCATCCCGATGAATGAGTTAGTTTGCGAAACGTTGTAACATGAAAAGCCTGATATTTGTAAAAAAGAATGCTTCGAGTAATTAGATAATAATCAAATTACCTTTCCCGCGTGTTAAGAGACCGCTAATTATTCTCCCTGATCACAGAGGGACAGTGTTTCATCGCTCCGAAAACAAATCCGTGAAACAATAATTGCGTTGCTGATAATTCGTCAGTGCTGCCAAAAGGGAGCATTTTCCCAAGCTCGTGGATCCCGCAGCTTAATGATTTCCCGCTAAAGCTTTTGGATGCATTAGCTTCCGTGCACCAGCGATGTGCAGGGAGGTGTGCTGACGTAAGCGGGTGACGGGTCAACACATATTGCGTACGTCAACACTGTACGGCCATGTTAAACTGTCGTCATTCTTAGCGGAGTCTGTAAAATGCTCTCACACGAAAGCAATTACCCTGAAGACCTTAAAAAAATCCAGTTATATCCATCAGCGGACTATGTCACTCGTAACATAATTGCGTCTATATTAATTGCTTATACTAGGAACTTTAGTTTGTCCCCATGCAACTTTAAAGCCCATTCTATTATCAATCAAATCATTATAAAAGATATATTGAAAAACCAAGCCTGGTCAACCTCATCCCCTCCTAACCACAAAACTGCATAATGTTATCCATATGAGGGAGCTGTGTCAAGACAAGGCCGATTAGGGAACCCCCGAGGGATGGTGAAGATAGTGGTGGAGGTGGAGAAGGTACTTTGGTGGTGGCGTGGTGATGGAGAAGATATAGTGATGATAGTGGTGGAGATGGAGAAGATACAGTGGAGGTGAGGAAGATATAGTATTGGTCGTGGTGGCGGTGGAGAAGACACGGTGGTGGTGGTGGAGATGGCCATGGCACTGCTGGAGCGACGATGTACACTGACGGAGGAGGTGGAGGTGGTGGAGGCAGTGACAACAGCTGAGCCAGTGCAGCTGAGTTGGGGCGCCAGACAGGTGGTTCATAGCGGCCGCTGAGGTACTAGGTACAGTTCACTAGCCACCACTTGTGTCTCCATGTTCACCACACGGGCTTACAGACCGCTGACCTCCAACGTCTAAGATAATGTTGTCCACATCATAAAGTGTGGGTGGAGAGGCTGCCGCTACTGGTGTCTCCCACGTCTCCATAATGTGGCCCCTCCCTGTCTAGTTATCACCTGCTTCCCACACCCTGTGGGGAGGGAATATCCCCGGTTGTTGCCTCTCATACTACCGTCTTCTTGTCTCTCATACAGACGTCTTGCCTCTCATACAGACGACTTGCCTCATATATATATATATATATATATATATATATATATATATATATATATACGAATATAGGGCATGGGAACGCGCGCTTTCATAGTACACATAATATCTTCCAACAGTCAGGATTCGAACCCAGGACCTCTTGCGTGGTAGACGGAAACGCTAACAGCTAGGCTAACCGTTGCTCATGGATGTGAGACGAAGGGTATCGATTACTTGTCAATTCGATTACAAGTAAT
>JAYMFT010195832.1:0-11773 GCA_038088735.1 Panulirus argus
TATATATTATGTTAGCTGAGGTGGCACGGACAACTGAGACCCTAATCAAGGTCATCCCATTAACGTTATATATATATATATATATATATATATATATATATCATACTAACCTCGAACAGGCAAGATCGAACCCGGACGGGTCGCAACCGCTCGGCTATGATAGGGAAATGACATTTGGAATACTGAGTAATCGAATACCCTTCGTCTCACATCGATGAGCAACGGGATCTAGACCGTCAAATCTCATTAGGCTCACACAACCAGCAGATAGGATTTCACAGAACCTAACTGTTTAAACTTTTGAGGCATATGAACACGCGCTACCATATAACACGCAAACCTCGAAGAGCTAGGATCGAACCCGGGACTCCAGCGTGGCAGGCGGGAGCGCTACCGCTCGGCTATGATCGCCCTTAATGGGGAAATGACTATTCGAATACTAAGTAATCGAATACCCTCAGTATGTGAACAGTTAGGTTGGGTAAAATGCTATCTGCTGTTGTGTGAGCCTAATGGGATTTAACCGGTCTGAACCCCGCTGCTCACCGATGTGAGACGAAGGGTATTCGATTGTATTCGAATAGTCATTTCCTTATCAGGAGCGATCATAGCCGAGCGGTAGCACTCCGGCCAGCCACGCTGGGGAACCGGGTTCGATCCTGGCTGTTCGAGGTTTATATGTTGTATATATATATATATATATATTGCACACACATTAATTTATTTTGGTGTAATAAGCCCAGCCTTAGAGCTGATGGATCTTAGTAAATGACTCGTCATCAGGTTAATGACTCTTGAGCTGTGGTTGTTAGTGGTAAGAAGGTATAATGTCCAGTTGGTCATCATACTAGGCAACCATAACATCTTCAATCTCTCCACAGATGAGATGCTGTCTTCTGACACCGAGGGATCCATGGTGGCTTAAGACTGACGGGATGGCAGCCAGCCTGTGAGATGCAACGGCCGAGTGGAGGTATGAACTGTGAAAAGATTTCTGCTTAAAACTGGTCTCGGTCTGTGACTTGTGATTGCCTTATGGCTGTGTCTATTGCCATCTCTTTTCACTCAAGAATAATCCAGATGCACAGCAGAAGATAAGGATCAGGCTGAAATGATTTTCTAAGCTCCATCTTTTCTTGTGCTGTATATCTCTTTGTGGAGGTGACCATGTCGGTTAGTTAGACTTTGCAATGGACTGTCACACCTCTTGAGATGATCTTGCTCTCCCAAGCAACTTTAGTGCAAACTCATTCGTTGAGATGTCTGTAAAACATGTAGCTGTAGACCTTTATTATTCAGCACCGACAGTACCAAGATTATCATTTATCTTTACTTAGGAAGCGTTAGAAAACTAAGATATGCTAGGTCTTTACATCAGTGGATTCATTGTGCTGATGAACTAGGGTCATCCTTTCCATTCGTGTTCTAGTGAAGCTGGATGCACGACGGAGATCTCTCTGTGATTGTAGGTTGCTTTGGAGTGTAGAGGTTTACACAAGTTTACATGAGAAAGACAGACAAAGGAGGCCTGATTGGTCCACGACTGGGTTGTTTGTTAAAAAAAAAAGTTTAACTTGACAAGAAAATGTAATTCCGCTCAGCAATTTTTTAAGCTATCACCGACTCCCCCACTGCTGCACATTAGCTTTCTACTGTCCCCGTTACCGCTTTCGTTCATATAGTTTATTCCTGGCGTTTTTCTCAGGGTATATCTGAATTTATAAAGCATTTGTCTAAACGACTTTTGAAGGTTCTCACTAATGGTGACAGACTTAGCAATGAATTTGTCGTGCATCAAATGTCAGAAGAATCGAGAGATAGCTTCTAAAGATAAACATCTTGTGAGACGATAATTTGGTTAGGAATGTTGTCCCTAGATCATGGATTTTCAGCGTCTTATCTATCACGCACCTAACACGTACTAGCACATCCTACCACATACTACCACACCCTACCACGTACCTTCTTCACATTACTGATAATATTTGCATACTTTGTGAAAGAATGAATTCGGAGAAAATGCCCTAATAACACACAGTAAGATGTATTAATGTTCATAGCACTACACATATAATGATAACTTCCTTGGTTCACATTTTGTTATGCTGAACGCATATCACACAACCTTATCATCATCGTAAAAGCGTCAGAGGCAGCTCTCTATTAGGGTTGCCAGATAGCGTCTTGCGGACAAAACGCTTGGGAAGCGGCGGATGCCGCAACCGTCACACACTTGGACACAGGAAAGACGCAAAACAGCACCACAGTAATGAAAAGACCGAGCCTTAGTCAATGGATATTTTTAGTCCTCCTTTGAGAAAGATTTTTTTTTGTGTTCCTCACAGCCTAATGCCGCTAGAAGGGATGGGTCTGGGTATGCTATCTGCGTGATGTGGGCATGTGTGCGTACCCCCGGTAAACTCCAGGCGTACCACAGGTTGAAAAACACTGTTCTAGATGATATCAAGTTTACAGCCAAGTGGGCGACACTAATAAGTTGGTTTGTAGAACTGCACAGAGAACTGTGTGGATGTGTACGGGCAGGTGAGAGAGCCAGTGAGAAGCGGTATTATGTGGGGAATATTCAGGGAGCTGATCTTATTCTACCCCCTTTGGTGAGTGAGGAAGTGCACTGGCTGATCAGGCTTGTTCATTCCAAACAAATCTCTCACGAGACGCCGATGACTGTGTGGCCCAGCAAACTACGTACCCGAGTCTCACTGCTGTATGGTGCTGATCACTAAAGTGAACCACCGTCCACAGATAGTGAGCTTGTTTAGGCTACCGATCCACCAGTCACTAAAGATCCTTTGGTCTTCTCGATGATGTGGGGGACGGAGGCCAGACTGACGTGTCGGCATACACTCTCAGTCGGAGTGTACAACATGAGAGGAAAGTGGAGAACTGTTTATGATGTCATCGTCCAAGAACAAGAGGGGATTGTGCTTGCCGTGTGGCACACGGGTACTGTTCCTCCTGGATGGGAAATGGGTCTGACCAGCCGTGTCTGGAGAAGGAAGTGGGAAGTAAACGATTGTATCCCCTTCCATGAAATGACACTTAACACTGCTCAGTGTGGAGAGGTACTTGCTCTTCAGTCGCAGTTGTGGATATTATATTTAACAAAATCTCTTCGTTTTTGCCTGCTAAGCAGTGTGGATTTACCTCCAGAGTGTTGGTGGTGATGGAGCCAGAAATAATGCTTTCCAGTCTTTTGTTGGTAGACGTCAGCAGCACCAGCAGCAGGGAGAGTTGTTGCTTCGCCAGTGAAGGAAAACACAAAGCACAAGAACTGGCAGCTCATGTCTGCCTCTGGCGCTTGAGTATATAAGATTATTATTCTAAATGCTGTCTTAATCAGTAGAAGTAACGTTGTCCTATCTCACCTGATCTGATTTTTTCTTTTTTTCACGTCGGTATGAAATATTTAGTTACATTTGCATTCTTATAACCACTGGACGACGAGTCCTCATCAACCTGACCTAACATAGGGGTGCAGCCACAAGCACCTGAAACATTGTCCGAAACACTGCTAGAGACATGGTGGAAACAGGCCACACGCTTGTTAGCAGCATGACAACAGACATGATCGGAATAATGACTGGAGCATTGTTTGGGGAAAAGGCATCAACATGTTGGAAACAGAGGTGGAGTACAGATGTGGTCCACGCTTCTCCGAAACAGTAGCCAGCACTATGGTGACGGGTGAGGACGCTTTGATACGAGATTATGTTGAACTGTTGCTTGCACAAAGGGGGGGGGGAGAGGAGGAGGAGGAGGAGGAGGGTAGTGCCTTATTCCAGAATTTCTTCAGGATGTCAAAGTCCGATTTTTAGTGAGTATTCAACATAACTGGACCAGACATCAAAAAAGTGGAAACCCGGCTCAGAAAACCAATATGCACTGTAGACCACCTGGCAATGACTCTACTGCACCTGGTGACGGGAGGTTCGTCCCGCAGTCTCATTTACCTGTTCAAAATATCTAAACAGTCCATCTGTGAGAGATGACCTGCACTTGTCGTTGCCGTCAGTGATTATTTCAAGGTATGGCCAGTGTACGCGAATGTCTAGGCACACTTACAAGTTCCACCACACCCACGAAAGATATTGTGCAGTGTCGATAAGTGTTATGTCAATACAGTCGTATAAACATAGAGTTTATTACCATTAACAACAGTACATTCATAGTCATATGTTCATTAAGTATGCACCAAGGGTGTAGTAGAATTAGTGGGAGTGACTGTACACGCTGAATGACACGTCTGGGTCCACATGCATTTTATATCAGCATGTGGTCTTATCGGATGTGAACCCAACGTGAACTTCAAAACACTACATTGGCTTGGTGGCATGCATTTCCTGTGTAACTACACACACGAATCGCCCAGTTGTAACCTGTTAATTATGAACAGTCTGATTTGTAGACTAGTCTGTACGATGCATTCATGTCGGCAGCTCGAAGCCCCGTACACACCAACGGTACCAACACGAATCCGACAGTAGTGACACCAGCGCTTGGAGCGTGTGTGTGACTATGTTCATAACAAAGTCGTGAACGTGATCCGAACCCATTTCGAGAGAAAATGGCCAAACTCTTACATGAACAAACTATGATAAAATTGTTAGATCTCGAGCAGTCGATTTTAAGATAATTGGTTCCGTTATCCACTGTCTTCAGCGACAGTTACGCATCTCTTCGGCCACCATCCTCCTCGGTTCATAACGTTGGCGTTTTTCAAGAATATGCAAACAACAATCATCATTTTCTTTTTCCTCACGCGTACTTGTGTCTGCCTGTGACGGTAGATTATTATCGCTGGTGTGCATACTGGGTGAAAATTCCAAGACCTCCCTGTACATCCTTCTCTGTAGAACGTCATTGAGAAATATGCCAGTAGCGTACACTAAAGAAGAGTTTCAGCCCGACTAAACGTGAGACTGAGACATTCTATCAAAGCCTATATAGGCTTTGGATTCTGTGACGCCATGAGATCCAAGTGGAATTTGCTTCCTTGATATCTGGATAATCAGTCCATTATCAAAAATGGCATCACCTGATGAAATGATTCCATATCTGTTTTCTTGACGGATACGTTTTTGGGGAGGGTTGTACATTCTCTGGCACTTACCAGTACTTGGTTGGACCAGGGCACTGGATAAAACTGAAGAGCGCAGGCGATAATGAGAGTCAGTATTCTACAGTTCTTATCTTGGACTTTTCTCATGATGCTTTGTTCTCAGAGGAGTCCTTAAAGATCTGGTTGAGGGACTGAACGCGTAGGTGAGGCCTCTGGGACTACAGTCTCGTTTTTAGCAAAGTCTAAGATTTAGAGACACCGTCTGCTGCTCCCCGGTCAATTCTTATATGTGGCGAAGATATAGAAGTGGGTGATACTTGTGCATACCTGGGAAATCTGTTCCACGATATAGTCATCAGAGACGAAAGGTGAGCAGACCACCTGGGAAGTACAAGAGACAGGAAAGCGGATACCTGGCACTGGCTTTCGATGTGATGGAAAAAGAAGAATTACCCATTTAGACTATTTGACGTTGGTGATGCCAAAAGAGAAGAAACAGGTTTACATAATGAAGACGTTGGTGTTCCCTGTGTTTGGCCTTAAGACTGTTGATTGTAGAACACCATTTAATATCTTTACCACTAAGTATGTACGCAGGGCTGTGGGGAATGCACTAGCCGACTTTGACCAAACTAGTAAAGGCCCATTTATTGGTAAGTGACTCGTTGGGACATGCCTGAACCCCGGACGGAAAACGGTAATCTGTAAGGACATGGCTCGATTCCCAGACGTTGATACTAATCAATTTCTAGACAGGAGTAGTCTTGAATGGAGGATGCAAAATGGATACCCAGCAATCATTTACTTACTGTGGGTCGCTAACTTTTCAGACAGAAGCTTGAGATGGAAAGGTGCTCAAGAAAATCCCATGAAAAAGTCTGAGATCTGAAATGAGTAAGCTAGTATTGCAAAGCATATTCACGACATGCTGCTATAACTACCCTGGTTTTACAAGTGAACACAAGTATGTGACCTGGAAAAGGGTAAGTAGGCCAGAGACTTACCAGTAGAAGCAGGAACATAAAACTCTTCGAAATGTAAAAAGTAAAGAAACCTAATAAGAGCAATTCGTAAAACAATTATCTTCCAAAGACAAATAAAATGCACGAGAGAGCAGTATTAGCTAGACGTATCAAGAAGGTACAAAAAATAACTTAAGAGACTTACGAGGAAAAAAAGAAAACAAGATTAAGAGAAGATAAGAAAGCACGTAAACAATAAACGAAAATAGCACTCTACCGGTAAGAATATGAGTTAAACAAGAATCGAGGATATAAACCAGAGGTAAACAAGAGGCTGAAAATGTATAAAAAATCAGCTATCGGGATGTTAGGAAAAGCACGAATATGATAAAATCCCGATTAAGAGATACATAACGAAGCTGAACATAGGGCGTTCCAGGCAAGAAATAAACAAAATATAAACACGAGACTAACAAGGGCATAAACCCGGGTATGTGAGGGGCTGCGGACGATACAATCTTCACGAGGTACATCCTCGTATGATCCATAAAAACGATGACGTAACTGACTTTTCATATTACACAGGGTAGCAGGAGAGGGTGTTGGAGTTTTTGTCGGTGGTGGTAACACTGTTAACTAAACGGGAGGCGAGGGAGGGGTCTACTGGTTATGGCAATACTGTTGATTGGGAACTGTGATGCGATTTGTTGGTGACTGTAACAATGGCGATTAGAAATTGTGAGGACTGTTTGTACTTGTTGACACTGTTAGCTGATGAAGGCATTAGAAGTCTAACGATGCTGTTAGCACCGACGTTTGGAAAGAGTTTGATTATTGTTTATTTAGTCAGGCTTTAGGCCTATCAACTTTCAGGGCTACTAGGGCTATAACCATTATAACCAGTATCTAAAATATTTTTAAGACCTGCTTTAGATGTTAATGATAGTTCTATGACTATAGACGCTCTAGTACGTCTGTATGCTTCGGTGAAAATCAGTAGCTGCGATAAGATGATCAAACAACGTTTCTTGGAACTGGTGTGACAGCAGTCGTGTTCAGTACGGAGGCAGAGGAGTTTCTTTCCATTGATGTGACTATAGAATGAGCACCTGGTTCTGCGAGTAAGCCTGGCAGGCAAGGAGTGGTTGAGAGGGTTGGTGTTGATAGCAACGCTCATGGCTGGAAAGGATGGATGTTAGCGGGGATTCGTAGTAAAGGATTTAACAAATATAAATTTACGAGGGTTGGGACCAGTCAGCTATGAAGACCCCATTTCTTTTTCTTAGTGATTCCCTTGTATCTAAGTTTTGACGAGATGGTACTTTCATGGAAACAAATCCCTCCGAAATCGAATTTTGTACATTATTTCATTGTCATAGGTTCAATTCTCAACTTTTCGATTTAATTCTCAACGTTTTGACTGTTGTCTTCCTTAAGCGAATATTCTCCTGAAACATTGACGAAACTGACGAAATACTGAGAATAACATCCTCTCGTTTCATTGCTTCCTGATTATCAATTTGTCACAATGAACAACAAATATTATCCACCTTCCCTCACCTGTGGACTACCTTTGGCTGGTTATGTATAACAGAACGCGGAAGCGCTCAGAGTCCTGAGATCAGTCGGTGTTGAAAGAGTCTTATAAACGAAGTCACACAAAGGAGTTCCTCTCTCACCTCCTGGGTACAGTTCCATGTCTCCATCTTCGTAAAAGCTTGCGGGAATATCGTAGTCTGTAAAACTGTGCGAAATGAGCAGAACCCGAGACATCCTCGCCTCTATAGGCACAGTAGAGGTCGTTAACCTGGGAATAAGTGAGTACTTGAGAGTTCAATCCAAACAGTCTGTTTCTGGCAAGTGGAGAAAGTGCCATTTTTATCATTCTCATCCTTCACGGGTAAAGAGAGCGGACTTTGCGCGTGTAGGGCGAGCCAGGTTGGTGCATGGTATTTATGTTAAAAGAGTTAAGTCACATGCCCTCCTTGTCTTCCATAACAGTGTACGGTTTCAGAGGCACTGTCACGCCATTCCTGGTTGGTGAGACCTCTTCCTCGTTCTTGTGTGGACTGAATAATGAGGACTACAATGGATTTACTGGGTTATGGATGGAGCGAATGTGGTCGGACCACCGTCGCTTCTCAAACACATTCCTGGTATTCTGGTTCACACAGTAACGGTAGTGTGGAACTTTGTATTTAATGACACAGATTCTCTAACCAAGTACAGAGTGATCCTTGGAGATGGTAATAACCGGGGGAAACGGATAACTGATACACAGTAGCGTCACGTATCTGCAGGCTCTTTAGGGAGATGTTTTGCCGTGTTAATCAGTGTTGTAGAACACTAACGTACGATGGCACAGATAAAGCATTTATAGAAGGTTCTGTAACGACATAATTTGTCACTAGATCAGAATTCAGGAGGAAGTAAGGAATCAGCAATTCTTTTGCTTTTATGTGGCGGTTCCCACCATTTGGCTAACAGGAGTCGTAATGTTACTTGGTGGTAACAGTTGGCTTATGAGAGTGTAGAGGTCGGCCGATTGTGGCAGCGCCTGGTCAGGAGTAAGGTGTCGTGGCTGGTGGTAACACTGTAATTACAAGGTAGGTACACAAAGCTGACAAATCTGGTTGTCGAATTCGGCAATGGATTTTTTTCCCCCGAAGCCGCAAAGGTGGTAATGCTAGCAGATGTTGCTGTTATAACACAGATCACTCAAGATACAGATGGAAAGATTAAGTTACAGATTCGTATATACGGAGTTAGATTTTTCACTTATGACGAAGGCATACGAAGGAATTGGTTTAAACTGAAGAACGCAAAGGTTCCGCAAACTGGCAGGTAAAACGCATACTGTACACTCCTTGTGTCGACTTGTGTGACTCGTGATCTGTTTAGCTTTGTTTCTTCTTTTGATGTCGGCATTTAAATCTATATTCTTTCTCTTTCTTTCGCTTTAGTTTACTTACATATCTGGTCTTTTCTTGCCTGCTTTTTACTCTTTTCTTTCTCTCTCTTGGTCTGTCTTCCTCTGTCTTTTTTTTTTTGGATGCTTCTGTGCCTTTTGTAGTCTGTTTCTCTCTGTGTGCACACGCACACATCCGCTCGCGCTCTCTGTTAGACACACTATTTGACCACTCTATATCATACAGCTGCACTAGATTACAAAACCACATTGAATAAACACACATCACCACCACTTGCATATACAAAGCTCACGTCATAACTAAAGCAAACCACAACACATCCTTACCTGTCCCATTACATCACGTCTGACTTCCAAACCACACCACCGAAATTACGTCGTACGCTCACCACACCATACCATACTACACCAAAAAACCACACCCTGGCAAGGTCCCATACCACACCACATAATCATACAAAGACTAGAAGGAGTCATCGCACACCATACAACCACATTACAACAAGCAGTCACACCACACAACCCACTACACTCATAAGCACGGGACGCTTACCACATCATACTAAAGCCAGCAGCACACCACACAACCACAACATACTGCATCCATTAGCACACCATACAGTTACAACACACAGTAAGCACATACCACAATCACAAGAAGTTGCTGCTACCATAGCACCATACAGGTTCGCCTCACTGCAGCTACCAACACAAAGCTCAGCCTTACGACATGGTATCATCAAACTACATATAACGCCACAGTAAAGCTGCCACTACTCGGTATACTTAAACCACAGTAACCATGAAGGCAGGACGCTCAACCACGTAATATTTCAGCTACCAGCACAACACGCGACCATAGATCATTACAGCTACCAGAAAACTAAGTAACCATACCATGCCACACTGTAGCCATCAATCCACCTATCTACCGCACTAAACTGCGGCCACCAGGGAATCACACAGTGATACAAAAGTTCATCCACTAACACACCACAGAACGACATAGTATACCAGCCACTACTCGCCACACAATCACATCACACCATAGCTACCATCACATCATACAGCCACAGCATATTTTAGCCACCAGCAAACCACATCACACAACCACACATCACTGCACCCATCAGCACATTACACTGTAGACGTCAGCACTTATAAAATCACAGAGCATCTGAGGCATTAGCATATGACTTAGTCAAACCATACTGCTGCCAACAGTGCACATAGTTACACCATAGTACTACAGTGAGCTTACCTTAATACCACACCGCATTGCAACTACCAACATACTTTGCTCCCACAGCATACAGCAGCCACCAGCACACAACACAACACCATACTGCAGCCACCGCCACGCCACACACCCACATGAGGCGGTGGCCACCACCACACAACACCACGAAATACTGTCGCTTTACTCCAAGTACAATAAACAGGCGAACATCCCGCTCTGATATGCGAAGCTGGGCGATAAGGGGCGACATATGTTGTTCCATAAAGCACGCTCGTTCAGGGCAGTGTAAAAGCGCCACGCCATCAACATATTCATCAGCGTAGCATCATAAAACTGCCGTCAAAAAGTGTGTAATCCTCCGGTGGCCGCGTCCTCGCCTCAACCACAACACAACACAAGATCCAACAACCTGAAACAGAACTCGATCCTGCTCCTCGTATTTAGTCGTTTTTGCGACGTAACCAGAGCATGAAAAAGGATGGACGATTTTATCGTTTTGTTTGGAGTGCAAAGGGTTGTTGTCCCTGTGAACTTCTTTATCCGGACACCTTATATCTGTACACTTCATTTGGATAACGAGTTGACGGACTTGCTAGTATCAAAAGTATGGAGAAATTGGTTCCTGTTACTGATCAACCAATTTTTGATGCCAGAAAAAGGTCAGCAATTCATCGCAAGGGAACCGAGTGTCCTTTACCGCTTTGCCAGCCTGCGGAATTGTGGTTGGGGACACCAGTTCTGCAAAATCTGTTCCGCATAAGGTACTGTTTGTTAGTCATGTGACGAACTCCATGAAAATGGGAACGTTTCTTTATGCTAATAGAAAGATACTTAGAACCATAGATGTCTATGATATTTCTTCATCAGCATTGCTTGTTACTCATCTGATTTCACTCTTCTGAATTCTTAGCTTGTTTTTACCCAGTATATTCAGTGTTTGTATGGGTGCTTGTACCGCCGGAGAGTAGCCTGGATACCTACACCCTCCCTTAAGGACAGAAGAGTGTGCCTTTTGGAGATCTCGTCCAAGTTGTACCTGGCTGTCTTATGCTTCCTTCCCTTCCTCTCTTGCTTTCTTATTCAACATCCTGTCTGCCCTTCTCTCTAGGATTTGCTAGAAGTTGATTGAAAATACTCCCAAACTCTTTCTGAAAGAAATTTTCCAGAGTCCATAATAAAAAAGTAATCGTATTATTCAAAAGGAATTGAAGCCTTGGGGAGAGGTCTGGCTTGTGAAATTTCTTAGAATTTCAGGAGAAAGTGACTGGAGAGCAGATATCCCCTGTCAAAACACTGTAGGTGGTAGTGGTGTTACTGGTCTCGTCATCAAAACACGCAAATCAACGTCCTGATGTTGTGTGTTGTTCTGCCCTTGCGTTCCGCTAACTTGATTTTTTATGTTGAAGGTTCCAGTCACGGACAAAAGTCCACATCAAGGCCGGGCCCTAACTGAAATATAGAGAGAATTAAGAAACGGTGGAAAAGAAAGACAGGGAAAGTATTTACGAATTTTTGAGAAAGTGAAAGACCTGTCTCTTGAAATGAGCCAGGTCATAGTTATT
>JAYMFT010195843.1:0-11773 GCA_038088735.1 Panulirus argus
AAGATATATATCTCTATCTATATATATATATATATATATATATATATATATTTCAGATCCACGGGGAAATGAAACACGATAAGTTCCCAAGTGCACTTTCGTGTATTGATCACATCCTCAGGGGAGATACAAGAGAAATATGTCACTTTCTATACAAGGAAGAGACGTAGCTAGGACGCCAGTTTGGTAAACAATATATATATATATATATATATATATATATATATATATATATATATATATATATATATATATGCTGGAAGGACATCTATAGAGAAAGAGAACAGGGAAAAAGAAAACGGGAGTTCATTAGTACATTGCACTGAAGTAAAGAGCTGAGCTACAGGGCACAAACGAGTCCTGGAAGTTTAGATTTCACTTTACTCTGGAGCTGACTATGGAAGCAGTCATGCAGAGGTGAGAGAAGAATTCCTAACGAGAAATGTGAATGTGGGGGGGAATGTTGTCGAGGGGGTATGTCCTTAACGAGGCGTGTTGCTTCCTGCGTGTGTGTGTGTGTGTGTGTCTGTCTGTCTGTCTGTCTGTCTGCATGTTTGTGTCAGTGTGTTTTATGCAGGAAGTCAAGGGAACGCTTGGAAAGTACTTTTCTTTGCGTCTGTCCATCGCAGCAGCGTGTGAGAACATACAAAAAAGGCTCTCGCAAAAAGTTAAAAGCATGACCGGAATGAAAAAATGTAATATGTCTATGTACGTATATTGTACGGTTTTTCTCGAAGAATTATGGTCTTTATTTTCTCCAAGCTCAGCGCAGCACAAGCACTGGGTTGCGGAGGGACGAAAGATCAGAGGTGTTTTCCATTTCCCAGTCTTGAAAGGACTTCGCTTTTTAAATCGAGCTAAAAGGGTATTTTTTAAAAGAAATTGGAGACTACTGTGTGATCCTCTCTCTCTCTCTCTCTCTCTCTCTCTCTCTCTCTCTCTCTCTCTCTCTCTCTCTCTGAGCAAGAGACGTGTGCGGCTTTAAGATCCTGGCGAGAGCTAGGTCGAAGGATCGTCTTCTGTACATTATTCATGCGCCACCGGTATGCTCTTGGGGTCAGACTTGGGGTGATACCTAAAACCGTATTATGTAAATATGAACGTAAAGAGATGAATGCGGAAAATGGTGCGACGATGCCTTGGCAGTCTCTGGCAGACGTCTGTTCTTGACTAGTTCTTCCAAATCACCCGCTGCGGCAACCAGCCGAGAGGTCGTTAGCAAAGATGGTTGTCCCTTCTCGAGGCGTCTTTGCCTCCAGTGTGTGTCTTTTCTCATGACGCCAACAGTGAAAAGTCGCCTTTTTGGGCAAGGCTGTATCACTGGGAGTAGTCCCTCGTCTAAGACCTCTCCAGTCCAAAGGCGTCCACTAGCTCCTCGCCACTGGACACCTTTGCGGACACCTCTGGAGAGGAGGCCCTGCGTGGCATCAGGATCCTTTTGCAGAGAGATTCCGACATTACAGGCACTGTATGGGTATATCCAGATAGTCCCTGATGCACAAGATGCAGCAGCTTCCATGTAATCCCCAGCTGTCCTGCACTCACCCTAACGCGTGAATACACAATTCACAGCACTTCTTGTCACGTGTTGCCCTTCCCCAGTGGACGTGGCTGGTTTCCCGAGCGCTGCGGGGGCCCTCATAGAAGTGGATCGTGGGACAGGAAGGTTAGGTAGGGTGTGTGTCTTCATAAACCGACACAAAAGGTGTAATCAGGATAAGTGGATCTGACTGTATTATTAAACATCTTTCCCGCTTGCACAACTCCTGATTGGAAATGCTACCGAACCGCCGTCTGCTGAAAAAACAAGTGTTGTTTGAACTGGAATGGCGCAACACAGTCGTTACTACCCACTCTGTTGCAGCTGGGGCTGTGTACTCTCCTCCTACCCACTCATAACTGATCTTGAATGGAAAGTAAAAGACCGAGAGAGAAAGAGTGAGACGGAGGGGAATGGAGGAGTTGAGAGTTATGAGAGATCATTGTGAGGGCCTTTGGCTCGTCGGCGAGTGAGAAACGCAACATTACGCTGCTCTTGAGGAAGAAACAAGTGTGTAACACTTGGGTTTCGGTGTTCAGCGAGCTCACAGAGCGTGGAATGAACTGGCTAGAACCTACTGTGGTGTGGAAGATGTTGACCAGTACCTGCTGCTGTCGTGTCGAAGGAATTGCCAGGACTTGCTGTGGTGGTACTGACCAGGACCTGTTATTGTATGGATAGTATTGAGCAGACTCTACTGTATGGATAGTACTGGCCAGGACCTGTTGATGGTGTGGATAGTATTGACCAGAACCTATTGTAGTATGGATGCTACTGGCCAGGACCTGTTGTGGTGTGGATAATATTGACCAGGACCTAATGTAGTATGGATACAACTGGCCAAGACCTGTTGTTGTATGGAGAGTATTGACCAGGACCCAAAGAAGTATGGGTACTACTGGCCAGGTATTTTTTTTCGTTATGTTCGATTACACTGAGTGTTGGTCGTACACATTCAGCGCCATCTGCTATGTAGATATTCCTGGGACAACTAAAAGCTATCAGCAAAATGACATTAACTATTGCCGTGCGTGTTAACTTTGGATTTGTTTTCATAATTCGCCTCGAATTCCTTTTGAGTATATGCAGGACTGTGGAACAAGATTGCTGTCTTTAAATGATATCTCCTTTCACTCGCAAATTCTCTCTCCCTCACTCTATCTATATATCTATCTTTCTATTTGCGCCTGTCTGTCTCTGTCTGTCTATCTATCTGTCTATCTATCTATCTATCTCCCTTAGAGCCATAATATGCAAATTTCCCTTAATCCGCATCCCTCCTTCGTCACATAACGCCTTCCCAATTTGAAGATTCAAAGAAAATTATGAGATTCGTGTTACTACTACGTTACGTAAAACTATATTACAGTATTGCTGAAACGTTTAAGGTGGTGCAGGTAACGTTTCTGTACGTTTTTACATAACATGTGATTTATTCTTGGCCGATTTCGCATTAAAACATACTACATAACGACTCGTTTCACATTAGCTTGGATGTTCGTCGTTGTCAGGGCAGCATCTCTGCACGTGGTGTTCGAGTCTTGCCTTGGTAAGTCGTGTGTGAAGCATCCCTCCCCATCCCAGGGTCTGGCCGAGCCTGAGGTATGACTAGCAATCAAGTAAATGTGGTGGGGAGAGAGGGAGGTTGGGGAGAGGTTGGAGAGGGGAGGAGGGGAGTGAAAACCATAAGGGGGGGGAGTCTGTGGAAGGGTGGGGAGATGGGGAGAGGAGGTGGGTGTAGGTTCAGTGCTCTTGGTTGACCTATTTTGCATGGCGTCTCGTATGTGTATATACGCCCTTGTTGCAGTGAGTATTTCTTTGAGTTTACGTATGAATGTGATCGTTTATATATATATATATATATATATATATATATATATATATATATTTGTGAATATATGTGTGTGTGTTTTTGTGTGTATGTGCTGAGTGTGTCTGTGTGCGCGTGTCTGTGTGTGTGTACGCGTGTTGTGTGTGTGTGTGTGTGTGTTGTGTGTGTTGTGTTGTGTGTGTGTGTGTGTGTGTGTGTGTGTGTGTGTGTGTGTTGCAAAACACACATAGTATACAGTTACTCATAGACACACTTACATATGCACGCACGCGCTCACACGCACCACGCAAACGCGCGGGCACTTACACACACACACACACACACACACACACACACACCGTCTACGTAAGAGAGAAAAGACAAAAAATGTCGTCTCTCTCTTGTTTGAGAGACGAGTGTTGCCATGGTTACTTGGCAGCAACGGATGGGGACTACCTCCAACACTTGACAAGCAAGCTAGTCACTGGACACAACTCCTGTCGCTGGACACAACTGTCTGTGGACACGACTCCTGTCGCTGGACACAACTGTCAGTGGACACGACTCCTATTACAGGACAAATTTCCTGTCGCTAGACAAACTGCTGTCGCTGGACAAACCTTCTGTCGCTGGACAAACCTTTTGTCGCTGGACACGACTCCTGTCGCTGGACACAAGTCACTGGACACGACTGCTGTCATTGGGCCATAGTACAATAATATATCTTAGTTCTTTGTACTGAGACAAAGGTAGTTAATATGTAATCAAGTAGATGTGTCCACTTTAGTATAGCCCGGCTATAGACAGTGATTCAGAGCAATCACCAGTAACATAGCCCCTCTGTATAGATATATTTAAGCAGAGGGATCTGTTATAATATAACCTTTTCCTCCTCCCTTTCCATTACTGAACTCCTCTTCTGTTTTCCTCCACGTCGATCTGTTCCATTCCACTGTTCTCCCTGGCTTTTCCATGCTCCATGTTCCGGGGGGGGGGGTCGAACCTTGGGGAGACCCCTGTTGGCCTAAGTCGTGGTACTTTTCACACCTCGCCTCCCATTCCCCCCTCCCACCCTCTCTCTCTCTCTCTCTCTCTCTCTCTCTCTCTCTCTCTCTCTCTCTCCCAGACTCATGCTTGTAGGTTACCGTGGTAACAATGGTTCCCTGGAGAGGACAAAAAACTCCCACCCGTTTTCTGCCACCCGTTTTCTGCCACCCGTTTTCTGCCACCCGCTTTCTGCCACCCGCTTTCTGCCACCCGTTTTCTGCCACCCGTCTTCCGTCACAGAAACGGTGAGTTTGTGTGGGGTGTGATTATCATTTACGTATTTACAAGGAGGTTTGGAGGGGTTTGGAGGTGGTGAAGACTGCCGTAATCTCCTTATCAGTAGAGACTTAACTTGGGTAAATATACCTCTTTTGATATTCTCTTCAAAGTGACCTCTATGAAACCAAGACGACATCCTCAACCCCAAACGATTTTCACCCACGTAGCTTTCCACTTCGGCCGTACGTCCGTCCTCGCTCCATCTCAAAAAAGAATAATGCCACTCTCTCCTACACATATGATGGTCTCTGTTACTACGGGCTAGATTGTCTTGCGAAAAGAAGATGTGTCGGTCCAACTTGGCGGCGTCAATATATTGGTGTGGGAAGTTTTTTTTCTTTTTTTTTTTGAGACACGTTCGTGTAAGAGTGGTAAGAGAGCATTTTTTGTTGGTGTCTTTTGTCTGCTTGTTTGCTTGCTAACTGCCATGACGGTACCTCTAGAGCACAGAGAGGGAAGAGAGAGAGAGGGAGGGAGAGAGATAGAGAAGGAGAGAGAGAGAGGGAGAGAGACAGATAGAGACAGACAGACAGACAGAGAGATTGAGAGATTCAGATTGAGACTGAGATTGAGAGAGATTATGACTGTGACTGAGAGATTATGACTGTGACTGAGAGATTGTGACTGTGACTGAGAGATTGTGATTGACAGATTGTGACAGAGAGAGAGAGAGAGAGAGAGAGAGAGAGAGAGAGAGACTGAAATTGAGAGAGAAATTGAATGATGGATGGAGAAAAAAAGCCCACATTATGACTTTCAGTTTTCTAATGTTGATTGTTCAACTCAAAAAAGTTAATTAAAGTTTGATCTGAGTCTTTGAGGTACGTCGAGTGAAAGCAATTTATGATTTGAGACAACACAGAAGAGCTCGTAATGAAATGTTGGAACATTAATTATAATGAGGGAGTGAGGTATCATTTGACGGAATGGGGTAATATTTACTTTTTGCATACCACATTTTCAAAACTTTTTTTATTACATTTTCCTCTCACGTTGAACTTTTTGGTCCAAAAAGTAAGCATCGGTCATGAGCGCTTATGGGGATGACTGTAAAGTACAAGTGGGGTAAAGTTGTAGATTTTGTAAGGGAATAGATTGTAGAGGACATTTTGGAAAAGTTGTATGTTGTGTATGAGGAAAGATATTTACCATATGTGAGGTAGGTTGTGGACTGTCATCGGCGACGCTTGTAAACGATATGCAAATTACAGAAGGTAACCTAAAAGAAAGATCAATTTAATGTATTAACGCGGGAGAGTTTGGATGTTTATAATCCAGTTGCTTGTCAGAGATGTCCCCCATTGTAGGAAACTTTGCTCCGAGACACTACAAAGGACAAGTCGATCTCATACGAGAGAGAGACTGAAAGAAATTAATCAATATGACGTTTTAAAGAGTAATATCCATTTTGTGGTAAGACATAGAGGAGCGATATTAGTGAATTCATCATCTCTTGAGTGAATGGTTTCTGATTGATCTATAATCTTTCACATTTCACAGTTGTGCTTCTTTCCTTTACCTCTGTGTCATATTGTGTCATCATAGTTTTCAAAGTATTACTCGACTTGATAGCACAATGCTTATGGAGTCTCGTTATATGCTCTCGACATCACTTCCTCCAAATGCACCTAACTTTCAAGAGATATTGGAGAGTGTGTGTCTGTCTGTCTGTCTGTCTGTCTGGTGCCTGTAAGTCGAGAGGAGAGGACTGAGAAGAGGGGGACGAAGACATGAAAGGGAGAGATGGCGCTGTAGTGGCGGGGACATGTTTGTGACAACTCGAGTTCGTAAGCACCGACCAGAAAATTGTCTGGGGTCCAGCAGAATGAGACAACACACAACAGATCTGGGTCAAGGTGTTGTCCTCACAGAGTTTAGGAAATGTACACATAACCATTTGTGATCTGATGTATACTGACACGTGAGCAAGTGGAGTTCAGATGGGTCTATGTTGACATGCCCAACTTATCCAAATGTGCTGATGTTTAGAGACTCGGTCTGGTTAGGGTGTATGTTCCATGGAAGATGATGATTGTACTTTGATATCTGTGTGTGTGTGTGTGCAAGAATTTCCCTCAGTCGTTTATCATTCGTGTGTCCACATTTTTTGATAATTATATGCGTTATTTACTCATCACATTCATCACTATCATCACTATACTCATAAGTAGCTTTACTATAGATGTTAAATCCTATAGTAGAAGTATCGAGTCATATTTGAATCTGTTACAGTATTATTCCCATTAGCTTGCAATTTACCAGTAGTTTAATTCGTCCATTTTTCCTTTGCGGGTTCCAAATGTTTCTGTTGTGTGTACCGGGAAGCACACACACCACCATGGCAGTCCATATGTATATACCTGGGTTCGTCTAACGACTACAGACACGACTCCTTCCATACTCTTCTGTTGCTGCTGGACCTCCTCCTCCTCCTCCTCCTCCTCCTCGTCTTCATCCTCCTCCTACTCTCCACACTTCCCTCTTACTCCTCCTCTTGTTGACACTGACGTGAAATATGGCTCACGTCGCTCCCGGTATAGCATCTTTTGGTTTATAATTTTCTCCCAGGGTGGTGATCAAGGACTCGGACATGCCCTCCTCACGCTTAGTCTTTTGCACACTCATCACAAGTGTGAGAAAGTAACATCGACAGCGTCACACTGTGACGATCGTGCTCGATGTGACGGGAGACGCGTCACAAGCTGCTGCTTTCACTTCACCACTTTAAGCAACCGACCTGACTTGGTTGGGGCAAGTTTATTACGACGTGCTACCTCGCCTGACCTCCTGAGCCCCAGAGGAATATGAGCTAAGGTGACCAAACGCCTTCGGACTTGGAAGGCTAAATGGAAATCCAGTAAGATCTACAATGGACCGTAACGAAGACTGGGAAACTGGAAAGAATAAGAATGATGAAGAGGAGGAGGAGAGGAGAAGGAGCGAGAGATAGTGAAAGTGGATGAAGGAGGGTGAGCCAGGGAGGAAGATGGATGCAGAGAATCACAATCAGGAGACGAGTTTATAGATATATAGCGCAATAAAACCTTGGAAAGCTACACTGTGTTGGGGAACGAGAAAGAAGGCTTAGCCAAGAAGAGGGAGAGGTGTATAGAGAGAGGGAGAGATACTCGGTGAGGGAGATTATAAAAGGGAATATCAAGGCAGGGAGAGATGGAGATACCTACACGATGGGGGGTGATGGAAAAGTGAAATCCCATGAAAATGGGGGGGAATTGGAGAGAAGGAAAATGTCATGATAGAGAAGGAAGAGGATGGGATGGAAATCAAAAGACTCAAAGAGAAGGAGAACCCTCAGGATAATAGAGAAAAGGAATGGAAAAGGTAGGAACCAAGTAGATGGAGGTCTAGAGAAAAATGCTTAAGCTAAAGGAATGGAGAAATGGAAGAGCCAAAGAGATGCACGGAAACTGGAAGGAACAGATGTGTGGGACGGATGAAGGAATATGCCAGTGAGAGCTGGACAGCCTGTCCAATTACGACTTACGTTGGCGTCAATTCTTCCCCAAAAAGTTGAACATTTTTTACTGGATGCCTTTGTCAAAATTGAACGCTGGTTCTTGCTGACTTCATCTATGAACTTATCGGTTCTCTGAAAAACCTGGTTTTCTAGAGAAACTGTTCATAATTAAAGCACTCTTACCGGGTATGATGAAAGTAACTAATTCATTAAAGGTCTCGTAAACCATGGAGTTGCAGCAATTGTGCACAAGAAATAGAGAACATCATATGGAGGTCTGAGAACTAGAGAACATCATATGGCAGTCTTAGAGATAGAGAACATCGTAGGCCAGTCTTATGCCTCCTTTGACTGACTGTTTAACTGGTTAGCAATGTTTACATGCTTATGAGTATTTGGATGTCACCCCGGGTTTCATTTGACCTCACACTGGTTTTTATTTGGCATCATATTACGCTGTTTCCGTTCAGATAGGTTTCTATTTTGCGTCACTCCGGTTTTCACTTGGCGTCACGAACTTGATTTCATTCTCTCGTTGCTACACAAGACCTGGGTCGTCCTGATGGAAGGAGAAGAACGATTAGTTTATGGCTTAGTCTACGTAAATGTCACTCGTTAACGAAGGCGTTAAGAGGACAATATCAGGCCCAAGTGATACGAGTAGTGATGATGCATGCAACGCCACGGCAGTATGCCAACCCGCCACTTCCCCTACTGGGTCTTGGGGATATACGTACTCCCCATGATGCTTTGAGGCAACGCGCTGGGCAATATGGCAACAGCCGCCCGCCAGCCGGCCTCCTGGTTGTTGACACTCTACCTCCCTCAACATTCTTGATGGCCGCTCTGAGAGGGATCATCGCCTTAATTACACGGAACATAAGATGTCTTCGTCGACTTTGATCATAAAAAGCACTCTCCCGCCCATCCTCGCTCTAACTCCAGGCTTGAAAAGAGAAGTTAGGTAGAAGGATGAAAGAGTAAAAAAGAAAAGTTCATCATCAGGTGCAAAAAATCTGATGCCGAGGGCTTGAGACGCCATCTTTTTTAGTGTCTGGAGACAGCTATTCTTCTCGAGTGTTAGTGTGGCTATCACTTAACCCCTGAGTGATCGAGATTTCAAGAGCTTTCCGTTCTTTCACGCACAGCTTTTTTTTTTCATTCATTTTTGCGTGAAATGGATACGCTAGCAGTGGTATTACCTTACGAATATCAGTTGGTTGAAGCAAGTGATTGAGTAGAAGCTGATTGAGGTGATGTCGTCCTCACTATTCCAGTAGGCTGCTAGCAGGGCTCTGGGAGATGGTGCTGTCTCCTATGGAGGTGCCGCTCCTAGTTTCAAAGAGACCTACATGGCACGGGTAAAACGTACCGTACTCACAGGCCATTTCGGGTGAAAGGTAGGTAGTTAGAGAGTAGAGATTGATCAGGTGTCTGTATGTGCTTATAGGTCTGACTATTCAAAAGTAGAAAGATTATAAGAAGACGAAAAGAAGAATGGAGGAAGACAGTCTATCCCCGACTGAGACACCGTTTATCTTTTGTTGCTCCTCTGCCATAAGTGATCCATTTTTCTTCATTTACCTTTAAGAGTTCGGATAGAAATATTGTTCATCACCACTGGAGAGATGGCGTGCAAATATGCATCAATCTGCGTCTACTAACACCCTTTGATATCAATTGATTACATCACGGCAACGCTACGTACTGTGAAATCATTTTGTAAAATAATCTGATTAGATTTGGCAGCCAATTTGCTCGAGTGTGTCCCATAATTAGCCATGTTCAGTTAGAGGGGTATTTAATGTATCCAATTATCTCATCGAATCGGTAGAGATTTTCTAAAAAATATGGTTCATTAATATACGGTATATACCCCCATTCTTGATTCGAAATAACAATATTCATCGATAGTAATGATACAATTGTGATAATTGAGAGAGAGAGATCTTCAGTTGACAGCGTCAACGAGAGACTACTGCTGCCATCTGTTGGGAAAATAATGAAGTAACTAGTGTTCTCATGGCCCGCTTCGCTCTGCAGTTCCCGTGACACCAATATGCCCTATGGCGAAACTTTTCATCAAAGATCCGCAGAAGGCTAGCGAGTCGACCCCTTCTGTAGTGACAGTAGCGACGATGAATTAGGGCGCGAGCAGCGATGGGGAAAGATCATGGAGTAAGTCTAGGAAGCTTCATGATGTGTGTGTTAATATAAGAAAACTTAGGGTACGATGACGTTCAGTCGTGTACCGAAGTCCAAATTGGCTTTTTGGGCGAACTTTAGAAGTTTAAGGACGAACTTCTCACATGAAGCTTTGTAAAACGTGTTTTTTTTTCTCTCTCTCTCCCTTCTGTGGTACCTTGTGGTGTACCTTCGCGTCCGCCCTTTCAGGGTAAACCCTCACAGTTGTTTGAGAGAGACTTTTTGTCTGTTTTTTCTTTTATTTCGTACTAAAACTACGAGTTTGAGAAAGGTGAGTCAAGAGTGTGTGTACCCCTGAGGGAGGGTGTGGAGTCTTACACAAAGGACTTTTTTCTTTATCAAGTTAGATTTTATGATCCTAACTTTTTTGTCTCTATATCGTATGACGGCGTGTACATTGTGTTTAAAGCTAATTCTGCTACTGCATGTGGTTTTTTTGATTTTAGATACATATTGCCACAGATAATGTGTATCTTATACTACCTAACATGATGAAAGATTGTATGAGCTGTTGTGATAAACTAAACACAGCGTTCAACTTTGTTTTATGCTGAAAGCTCCAGTCACGAACAAATGTCTACATCAAGGCCAGGCCTTAACTGAAATATCGAGAGAATTATGAAGCGGGGAAAAAGAAAAGACGAGGGAAAGTATTTACGAATTTTTGAAAAAGCGAAAAGAAAAAAACTTTTGAAATGTGCCAGGTCACAGCTATTGGGAAAGACATGAGAGGGTAGAAGAGAGTTTAAATACAAGCGTCGAGCAGATTAAATAGATCGTCTGTTGTGATAATCCAGCACCATACGTCTTTGTTTAGTCTTTCAGTAAACATCATTGGATATAAAATCTCAACCGGAAGATGCAACAAATATCTGCACATTTTCTTTTTCGTCGTCCTAAACCCCAGACACTTTCCAGCCATGCTCTTGCAGATGATGTTCGCTCCAGGAAATATTTCTGAGAGCAACATAGTACAACAAATCTCTCTCTCTCATTCAGCTGCTAGCTGACAACTCCAGAGGGCGCGCAGCCGACTCGGGGATCTCTGGAAAAAGGCTACCAACCCGACAAGAGTTAAAAGACCTGGAAATGTTGTCAAGGTGTAGCTAGGAAAAGCCCTCTCTGCTGGAATTCAGTTCTGAATATATTGGAGCAAATAGCAAGCCACTCGAAGACACGGAAAAAAAGAATATTAGCACATGCCAAAGAAGTAAGAAGGATTCCTCTCTTATTCTACTTGAGAGAGAGTGTTACTCGAGCGCTCTTATTCCTCGTAAATGTGATCAGTCTTTTGGTTGTATTAAGCTATAATTTTCACCTTTGGCCCAGAAATTAATTCTGAACATTCTCTCTCTCTCTCTCTCTCTCTCTCTCTCTTTCTCTCTCTCTCTCTCTCTCTCTCTCTCTCTCTCTC